>VZTO01012864.1:6813-25115 GCA_013400615.1 Syrrhaptes paradoxus
CCTTGGAGATGCATATTGATGAATAAAATAGCTCTGTTTCTTAAAAGATAAGAAACATGTGACTGTGTTGCATTTTAATGGTGTGAAATATTCCAGGTGTTCACCCTGGAATTGATTATTGTGGATTGGATTTAGATATCCTGGAGAGAAGGTGATTTGAAAGTTAGATTAATTAAATGGATCCACTGTTTGTCACCAAAGTTTGATTTTTATATTAAATTGGTTTTCTCTTGCCTTCTTTAAAATTTTCCTTTGGCATTGTTCCTTCACACTGAAAAAAAAAAGTAAAAAAGAAAATGTGCTGGTTTGTTGTTTTTTTTCTTTGCTTTGTCCCACCTTGATTTTTTTACCAAAAAATGGTTACAGTGAATGTAGAGATGTTTAATAACTGGAAGACTGGGTAAAGGGACAGTATTTCCCAATCAGCAGAGCACTAGTTGTGGACTTCAGATAACTTTGTTCTATTTCACAACTGGCCTGCCACTCAGTCTTAGCCATGGTCTTTCACTTGGTTGTTCTTCTGTCTTTGAAGAGGGAATAATGATACCAAGAAGCTTTGTGAAATACTGTGCAGTATACTGATAAGAAGAAATAAGGTAGAGTTAGGCAGTATTTTTAAATGCAACATCATCAGGACCCAGCCTGCACAACTAAAACCTCACAGTCCCATCTCTGCTGATACAAGATTAACTAAGGAGTTATCAGCACCACAGGAGGCTCTTTGTAACCCTGAACTCATCCAGAGAGTTGCTAACAATCAAAGAATCAAAAAGGAAGTACTCAAATTTTCTTCAAAATTTACCCTTTATTTTATACTTTTCCCTGAAACACTAAGAAAGCATCTTGAAAAACTTCAAAAGTAAAACTCTCTAAGTAAAACACTTTGTCAATGACATAGTGGGATCAAGTGCACCCTCAGCAAATTTGCCAATGGCACCAATCCTGACTGTTTCTTCTTTCTAGCCACCCATTACCTGAAGACTTCAATTTGAAAAATCCTTAGATCAATTAAAAGATGCAATATGCTTAAGCACCATTAGCCTTTCTTCTCCAGGCTGAAAAAAACAAGTTTGCTTAGTCTCTCCTCATACATATAGTGCTCTAGTGCCATAACCATCTTGTTGACTCTCCGCTGAACTAACTCCATTGTATAATACCTCATACTGGGGTGATCAAAATGAGACATGATACTTCAGACTTGCATCTTTAGAAACTGAAGAGCCCAAGAGCAAAAATACATTTTAAGCTCCTACTTAGCAACTTAGGCTTCTGCTTTGAAAAGAAGGATATAAAATGTAAAAATATGCGTAATATTATTCATGCATATTAATAAAAGTGTGCAAGCATAAATTAAAATATGCATGAAACCTTTTTGTTAATGCCTCCCAGCAACTTCTATGGTATAAAGACAAATAAGAACAGATGCTTGCTAGCAGTCATTATCAGACTTGACATTAGATGTACACAAACCAGATTACATGGTCCAATTGCAGGTTATGATTTTTGTGTCTTCTGTTCTGAGTTTTTTCTTAACCATCATGTTCCATATTTTGCCAAGCTACAATGTCAGAACAAAGGGCATATGGCCTGAGTGACGCTATAGAAAGAGTAATGCTGGGAAAAATTGTGAGTTGAGATAGAGTTTAACGGATCAAAAAAAGGGGGAGGAGGTGAACACACTTTTTTTTTTTTTCTTGTTGGTAAGTGAGCCAAAAAACAGTTCCAGTTACTCACCACCAGCTGACCAAGACCCAGCCAGTACCTGAGCAACAACAGCCCCAGCAAACTTCCCCCCACCACTAGCTTTTATTGCTGAGCACAATATCATACAGTCTAGAATACAGTCAGTTGTGGTCAGCTGTCTCAGCTGTGTCCCATCCCAGGTTCTTGTGCACCTACTCACTGGCAGGGCAGCGTGAGAAGCAGAAAAGGCCTTGATGTTGTTGAATAACTTCTCAGCAATAACTAAAACATCCCTGTGTTATCAACACTGTTTTCATCATAAATCCAGAACATGGGCACCATGCAAGCTACCATGAAGAAAATTAGCTCCATCCCAGTCAAAGCCAGTACTGAGTGCTATATTTCCTAGTAGTTTGCCCTACAGGAATCAAACAACACAAGCAGTTATCTCAAAAAGACAGTAAAGAAGTGGAGAAGAAGAACCAAATATAAAATATAAATGGAAGGAATTTATATACTTATCTTCCCCTTTACTTATTGCTATTATGCCCCTTTGGACAGACAGTCAAGCACTCTTTCCTCTCTTTTCCTGACAATATAGACTATGGAAAGATTGTTTTTATATCTAAGTAAATTTCCAATGTGAAAATGTAAGGACATAGCAACAACTGAGCCCAAAGTAGTTGACATGGCAACAGCAAATAACCAGAAGACCTTGTGCACTCTCTGAAGATGGAAAAGGTTGAATTTCTTCAGTAAGAAAGGGGAAATAAAAGAAAAGGAAAAAAATCTCAAATTTTAGATATGCAATTGCATTCTAATAGCGTAGTAATCGAATTGCCTCATGGCCTGTTGTAGAACTGGCAGTGAATTTGCAATGAAGAGTAGTGTTAGCATTGTAAATGAGAAATTATTTACTTAGAGGGCTATGTTCACTATTATTGTTTGCTGCTGGCCTTGGTGTGGGAGATATTAGATTTGCCTTAACCTTTAAGGACATATTGAAAGGGTATGACAGGTGAAGATATTAGTTTTCTGTGCAGCCTCAAAACAGCACTTATGTGACCATTCTGTGTTGTGCACTTTTCTCTCAGTAACGCATTAAGAAATGAACAAATATCCTGCAAATATAAAAAAAAAATGCTGTTTACTTCCTTTTCTGTCTGCATGTAAAATTTGAATGTTTACTCCTGAATAATGTATAGAAATGTTACTGCATAAAAACAAATCCTTCTTTGCCATAAGTGATATAGTAACCTAAACACATTTCGAATGCTCTTCATTTTTATCTGTTTTATCAAATGTTCATTACAAGACCCCTGTACATGGATTATAGTGGAACTATGACTGAAAATGAGTTTTAACATCATACAACGTCTCCCCTTCTATGTAATTTGTCCACAAATTAAAATACAACAGAAATAATATTTTAATATCTCTAATTAAATAATTACGTACTCCAGGTTTGGATGCTCATACTATGTAGTACCTCGTATTTAGCTTGATCAAATATCCACTGAAAGCAGTGGGATGAGGTGTAGCAAGTGTTTAATAAATAGTTCTATTGATTATTGAAAGGCCAAAGTTCATCATTAGTGAAAATAGTATCTTAGACAGGCTTCTGACATTTAAATAACATTATGTGTTACAAGTGCCATACAAATCTGTTTCTCTTCCTGTCTCTGCATTACCAACATATTTTAGTATATTTTTTAAATTGCTGAATGAAATTAATTACTTTTCTGTTGTTGTTCTACCTTTTTCTTTTCAGGGGAATAATTTTGAATTGTTCCTAGCCCTATATTCCTTTTTCTTTTAACCTGGGCTTGTTGGAGTTTGCACTCACATTTTTTATGAAATAATTGCCATTATGGCTAATTGCAGTACAGAATTGGCTTTGAGAAACCACAGGCACAATCTAGAACAGACTGGAATATCAAAAAAAAGTCTGTTACATAAAATACAGCAGAAAACTGTTTTACATTTTTTTTGTAATATAGTGAATAAATATTGGAAATTTCAAACAATTTGAATGAAACTTTATTTCAGGAAGAGTAGTGACTCATAAATCTTTTACTGCTCTCACTACTGTATACTTTGTCTATTTCCTTTGCTGCTGACAAGACTGATTTTTGGATAGATATTGAGTAGGAGAGCCAGTATACCCTGAAAAGAATATGAACTCCTGACTGTAAAATCCAAATTAGTTTTGAGTAAGAAATGCCACAAATGAGGAGAGACTGTCCTCACTGGACAAAGCTCAGCTACAGTTCAGCAGAGAGATTTGACAGTTTCCACGTACGGATGAACTCTGTTTTGCCCGTGTCTTTGCATGTTGGTAAGAATGGGAGCTTCTGAATGTGTAGGACCCATACTCCCACAAAAATTACTTTGTTGGCATAGATAGCAATGAAGCTTCTGAAAATCAAACCCTTCTTGTGCAAGTAGTGGCATTTCTAACTTTATTGGACAAATTTTTACATGAAATCAAATAGTGCCTTTGTATTTCCTGCATTGGAGTGTCTATGTGCATAAGTATAGCTATGTATGTATACATAATTATCTATGTATATGAGTTGCATATGTCATTTGACGTTTCTATTCATTGTTCTGCTACTCAGTGCATAAAATAAGTTGCATTTGGAAAGTGAACAGCTACTGATTGCAAATTCTTCTTCCACATCAGTACAGGTCATGCTTGTCTGAAAGCAGAAATTTTTTTTATTTGTAGGTTTCTCTTCTTCCCTCCACTCCCCTCCCTTCCCCTCCTCTCCCCTCTCCAGACCCCTCCTCTCCCCTCCTTCCCTCCTAGTTGTTGATAAATGAATGCTTCATTCTTCTCTAAGAAGTTTATTTAGTTTATAATACAGCTATTTCAAATTTCAACCATAAGATAAAGTTTGTGCAGTTCATTTAAGTCTGACATCTAAACAGAAAATATTTTTAGAAATTGCACAAATAATTATACTCAGGATGTTCTAATGTTAGTGATAACATTGGCACAAAATGGGGCAAAAATTACTAAAAGTAAGACTCTAAAAGAAACATCTGTCTGCTGTGTTGTTGCTTTGGTCCTGTTTGGTTTCCAACATGTGATGTATGAAATTTCTACTTCGTCATGAGAACATCTTCATTCCTGTGAAACACGGTCTGTTTCCAAGTCCTCCCTGTAAGGAAAGACACATGGATCCATCATAACTGTATAAGTACGCAGTATCTATAAAAGCCATCCTGAGGACTGTGAAATTCTGTGTGCTTCAATGACAACAGGAAACAAACTAAACTAGAGTGTGCACCACTTTGCATAATCCCAGTTGCAACTGGCTGAAAAAAAAGAGTGCAAAGTAATTCTATGAAAGATTAAAGTCTTCCAAGAACTTGATGGGCCACCTCCAAAATAAGATATCACCTTCCAGTTTAGTAAAATGGGTTTAAACCTCACCTTCTGGCTGGTCTCTTACAAACCATGGCTCTGGCATCACCTGTGAGACCTTTTTGCTTCTTGTTTCTTCAAGAAAACTTAATTCCTTTCCTCTCAGAGAAGACTCACTCAGAGTGAAATTTTTTATGACTCAAATAAATCAACTTCTCTAGATCATCATTAACCAAGACAGCTGCAGACAATACTGCGTTTTTCAGTGCCTAGCCACTAGGTGGTGTAGAGATTGAGCTGCTCAAAAAGTTGACCTTCTCTAGAATTTTTTTAAATTTTTTTTTGGAAGGCTTTATGTGTTAGGCATAGTGTATTTGTAAAAGTATTTTCTTAGAACTCAGGAAGTATGAAATCACTCAGTGAAATCTGCTACAGAACACAGTGTACAGGTTGAAGTAGCCAGTGGAGTGCTTTGGCTTACCATGATCCATGGAGAAAGGAACCACCTTGTATATAAAATTCTTCTCTGTGCTTTCCTTGTTTAATGAGACAAGCAAGCAATTGACTTTCACCACTAACATGCTGATTTGCATTTGATGGAAGTGCGTTCTTGTGAACACCATAACTGAATCCCTCTGGTGTCTTTGTGTGTGGGTGTGCATATGTAGCAGCCTTTGGCAGAATAAAAAGTTTTAGCTCAGTAGTTTTCTTGCTGGGTTGTATGGCATATTTCCAGATAATTTACCACACAGCTTCCTGTACTGTGATGAGGCATCATCTGTTACTCTTCAAGCAATTGTACTTCCTGCTGGTTGCAGCTTCTTGCTGGGTTTGTTAACCAACAAAATTGTGAAGCCTCTGAAAGTCCCCATATGTGTAGTCTGACTGTTGTTGCTTTATATTAGATTAAGATTTCTATGATTTATGAATTTTCTAGATAGAATAAAAATGGTAGATGGGCTACCAGAGAAGTGAACAGCACCAACCTACAAAATAGTTTGGCAGTATTAGAACAGAGAGGAAGTAGACTAAGAACAGGTGTTTGATCATAATAAAGGCAGAGTTATTCACAGTGGCAGAATAAATAAAAAACAAAATTTGAAATCTACAATTCAGAATGAGGTAGTGCCTCCAAAGAACAATTGCAAATACGGAATTAAAGTGCCTCACTGACTCTTGTGTGTTGACCTAATATTGACCTTGTTAAAAATTAAGCTTCCACAAATTGGATGGGGAGAGAAATGGAAGCGTAAGGTTTCTGACTGGAGTATTCCTGTGCATGCACCAATTCAGCAAAATGCTGAATGTTGTTTACCTTTATGCACAGTTTCTCAGAATCAACATCTCAGCCCCTGATGAACTAGAAGTGATTGTTTCTGAGCAAATAAGTTCATTTTGGTCTTTTAGTGTATACTCAGAAGGGAAATAATATGAAAGAGAATCCTGATTTTGAGATATTATTTGCACCAACGTCTTCATTTGAATGACATACTAGGGATTTTCAAGTTCCTTAAATTACTTGAATGAGTCTCACATAGTATAGAGTGGAAACCTCAAACAATATACAGCATGATAAATACTTAAATACAATAAAATTCATGCTGTTATGTTTTTTTTTTTTTACTTGGGGAACAGGGGACATGAACACCATTGTAGAGACTTACTGTGTGAGAATACACAGAGACAGAGACACAGCAATCTTGTTTTGAAGAAAACAGTCCTTTAAATAAATGCATTAAGTAGACCACTGACAGATTATTCTTTAAGCATGGTAAAAGACAAACTGTTAACTTAGTAACAGTTAACCTCAGCAGCTCCTCGTCAGACCTGTACTCCAGACCCTTCCCCAGCTTCGTTGCCCTTCTCTGGACCTGCTCCAGCACCTCAATGTCCTTCTTGTGGTGAGGGGCCCAAAACTGAACACAGGATTCAAGGTGCGGCCTCACCAGTGCCCAGTACAGGGGCACAATCACTGCCCTAGTCCTGCTGGCCACACTATTGCTGATGCTTTTCCACACTACAGAGAACTTATTCTTTGCTTTGCTCAGGAGGGTATTTTTGATGTTTTGAAAACCAAACAGTATATGAACTATTGAATGGACTAAGAAACAGTGGTTACTGCTTCATAGTCAAAGCAAACTGGAATAATCAGTGAGTCTGCACTCTGTTCTTCCATTTGTTTTAGGTAAGCATAGTTAGCTAATGAGGGATTTGGAGAATAAAGAGTGTTTTATTACAAAGGGCAACATGAAAACAACCCTAAAACAAATAAGTGTTTTAAGAAAAAAAGAAGAAAGGGAAAAGCTCAATCAGCACTAGGGATTGGAAATAGATCAGAAAAGGAAACATAAAAATGTGTGAATGGAAATTAGCTTCATTCACAGCTAATTCAGGTTTCTTTTTAGGCAAGACACATAAAAGGGTATCAGAAGAAAGTTGTCTGGGTCAAGGTGCAAAGAGGTGATTGTTTCAGAGCTATTGGTAGGTAGGTAAGGATGGCAGCAGGCAGTGACAACATTAGCAACAGAGCATCACTGGAAAGAGCTAAAACTAGAGAATAGGTTGCACATTACTGTGATTATCTGCAGACTTTTTCACTTCATAAAGCTGTTATAATGTACTATGTAATAATATCTCTACTGTAACAATTTGATTGGGATTGTAATACGCAGTAATTTATCTGAATTTGTTACATTTAATGTTCACCTCTGTGTTCCTCTACCAGTTTTTTGGTAATGTTTTGTGCTTTCTACCTGTTTTTCACTCTTACATGAATGTTGCCACAAATCACAATGTCTGTTACGAGTTTTAGCATGCTTCCTCTACCAAAGACACTTTTCTCAAGGCTGGTTAATTGCTCTTTCTGATTACTTCTGCAAACATATTTGACTATCTGGGGTTGCATAAGAACACTGTTCTAGAATCCAGCATCAGTTTAGTGTCTTTGCTGGGATCTGCTTTTGAAAGTTTCCGTCTTTATTTATAAGGTGACAAAAAGGAAAGTTATTTATTCAGCTTCCTCTTGTTATGTTTTTAATGCTTAATTAATTCACAAATTGATGATTTTGACTTACAATAAGGATAACATTAAAATACCTCGAAACTCTGGCAGCTGCTTCCGCTAATTTAAATTCCAAAATAATTTGTCCGGAGGAATGTGTATTACTACTACAGGAGAGATAAAACAGACACAACAGCATAATACATCCCTGTTCAATGTTGTTTCTATCCAGCTATCCTGTTTCCTGACCTAGGATATGATACATAGGAACAGTCGAACTGTATGTTGCCAGCAAATATTAACAAGAGCACAGTCAGTTTATTACAGAAATTAATTCCTAGTAAAAATATTTCATTTAAATATTTTAGATGAAAGCTAAATTCCTAGTAAAAATATTTCATCTATATTTTGTCAACAGCACAAGTGATCAAAAAGTAATCATATCTAAAAGAACAGAATTAAGTTTTATTCAATGTCTACAGACTGTGAATTCACCCAGTCCTCCTGAATTTATAAAATCCTGAAATATTTTTTGAAGGTCTAAGTTACTTATCTACCTAGCAGTAAAGTATCCAATAGGAGGAAACTGAGAATGTCAGGTTGGTGCATGTCTATACCTGTCATTTGGTATTAAGGGATTTTAAAGTTTATGATGTTTTGGACTATGTTAAAGTTATTGGAATGACTGGATATGCAGTAACTTTGAAACTAAGGGTACTTCCTGAGATTTCTTAGGTGTGAGGTTCCTTAAGTGAGACAGCCAGTTCTCTCTGTATTGTATTGTAACCAGCTTGAATTTGTGAAGAAATGCTGTGTCCATAGATAATGAGAAAAAAAACAGAAATGAAATAGTGAGCTGTATTTGGAAAACATGTTTAACCATTGGTTCACATGAACTGGTAACAACAGGAGGAGCTCTACTAAAGAGTCATGGAATAGCTAATATTCAGAATGTGGCATCAGTTTGATCTTTAGACATGTACACGCAGAGCAACTGAAATTTCTTCAAAAAGTCTTTTGCTAAACCTTTAAGCTAACATGATTCAATGGATTTGCTGACTTTCGAACTTTTGCCTTCAGGTATAGTTACTCTCCCTAAGAAACAAAGCCAGTCGCATAGGTGGTGTGATATTGTTTATCACGTTGAGTCCTTCTGACACTACTGCACACATCCCTTCTTGCTTCTGAAACACGGCTTTGATTCTTAAATGACCTTTCCACAGGCATTGTGTCTGTATTCTTGTGAGCTTTGTGTAGCTTCACTGTACCAACACGCACTGTTTGATTGGGGTATCAGCTTGTTAATTTCTCTCCCTTTCTGAGGTATGTCAGTGAGCTCTTCAAAGAATAACGATTCCAATGTGAAACACCCTACCAAAATCCTACAGACTCTTTTAAGGTAACCGTATTTATAGTGCAACCAGTAACATTCTCAACAAAACCATGACTATAAATACAAAAGGACCTTGCTTTCCAATTGGCTTTGTTCTTTACAACCTGCATACTGCCTTTGGGGCTAAAATGAAGCAAGCTGTAAATGATGTACGAAATAAAACATGAAATTCTGGTAGAATATGTGTTACTATAATCCTTTAAAAAATATGTCTAGGATTTATAATGCGAATAAAATTACAATATTGGGGAATATGAATGAGAATTGAATAAATAAATTACAAAGAGACTCTAAAGCAACTGCTAATGAAAAAATATTGGAATATATGACTTATTTTATTAGAATAATCTGTAATAGGAATCAAAATATGAATTACTTTACTAAGCATTATCATTCTTTATTATTTAAATTACATTGTAAAAAGTCTTTGATGTAAACATTATTAAACAATGTATCTTTTATTGTTATACAGCAGAAGCATTGTTCTCTGC
Organism: Syrrhaptes paradoxus; assembly: GCA_013400615.1. Classification (NCBI taxonomy): domain Eukaryota; kingdom Metazoa; phylum Chordata; class Aves; order Pterocliformes; family Pteroclidae; genus Syrrhaptes; species Syrrhaptes paradoxus. The sequence goes on from VZTO01012864.1 coordinate 16,755, forward strand.
ATTCTAGCAATTTTTTCAGAGGAATTTTAAAATAGTTAGAAATTATTATCAAATTATTATAAGTGATTATTTAAAAATTATTAATTATTTTATATTTTATATATTATTACTCCAATTAAAATTATTAGAAACTTCCAATTAATTTGTATACTTAGAAAAATACAGTTTTATATGAAAGACACAGATGTCTTTTGAGGCTTTCCAGATTAGCTTGTCATCTACTCTTAAACAGGGACTGTAAGACAGACCATATCCGAAAACATGCAAATGAAAACCATGGTCAACACCTAACATTTTTGGTGATGCAGACCTGCAGTTGCTGAAGTTTTTTTAAGTCCTTTAAGCAGGAACATAGTACTAGCTACTTCACTGATGGCTTTGCTGGAAAAAAAATCTAACCTAGAAGGTCAATGTTTTACATATTCAAAGTTCAGTCATTTTAAGATATAAATATTGACTTAACTGTCTTAGCTTAACCATACTCCAACAGTGACCTTTAACTTTTTTTTAATTGACTCTTAATAAATGCTTGAAGGAGTAGAATTTCTGGTGCCTAAACACGGTCATTAATTTATAGAAATGTGTTTGGATCAACTGAGCACAATAAGTAAAGTGTTTCGTGAGAGTTAAACTGACTGATGATTGAAATGCTGTTGAAGATTGGTAGATAAAGATCAGCCACCTAAATCTTTATTTTGTATGCCATCTGCCATTTGATGTATGGATACATATCTTATAGTTATTCTTGGAGTGCCCAATAATGCCTTTCAGTGTCCGTTTGTGTCATACGGCGTAATCTACCCCTTCAAACATTTAAAAAATATAATAAATATCCTAACTTTAACTCCCATGTTTATGGGATGAATTGTTGTTTGCTATCATTTGGACTACCAGAAAACATCTGAAGCAATTTGTCATGTCTGTATACAAATTTCTTGACTTAATTAACATATGGCAAGTTAGCGGATTTCAATTTAACATCATTTTGGCACATGATGCTGACTCATGGTTAAACAAAGGGACTTGAGACAAGTTCATATACATGAAGATTTATTATCAGGGAAGCAATTTTTGAAGAAAATTAAAAACAAGAGAGAGGGAGGGAGACGGGGAAGCAAGAGATGCTGTTGGTGCTGACTATAACACGCTTAAATCAAGGGCAGGTTCTGCACACTCCGAGGCTGTTAAGGTCTCTAAATGCATATTATTGTTTCCCCAAACTGAACCAAAATCTACTACCAAGAACTAGGAAAAAAGGCGAAGGAAGGAGTGACCAGTGGCAGTCACAGCCCATGAGACCTGTCCTAATAACACTGTTGGGGTCTGCAGGTACAAGGCCATGGAAATAACAGCACGAGCAATTCCATGTGAACAGTAGGGAAAAACACTGCCACTGGTTCTCTAGAAAGCACTTTCCTGGCAGCTTGGGTAAAGGGTTAGGAAGCTGCACCTGGAAAGCAACCCAGAGAGCTGCAGAAAGAAGACCCTTACAATAAAAAATGCAAAGCCGCCTAAGGCAATGTGCAACCCCACACCCAGTGGGGAATGGTTGTTTATAGGGACAAAGTTGTTCATTAAATAATTTAGCCCATCCTTTACATGTGAGGCCTGGCTAATTTATAAGCATATACAGGGTACAATCGGTTTTGGGCAGTGACCTTGACTCAGAAGCTGTAGAGGGGAATGGAGAGGGGCAGCAACACTTGTCCTTCCCCTGCAGGGTCCCACCTCCTCAGCTGGGCCTGATCTCCAGACCCTCTTTTTTGGGAAAGTGGTTCTTTTAGAAACCACATTTAGAAAACCTCAGCACTTGGGAGGAGGAAAGAAGTGACTGGTTCTGTCATTACTTTCACTGTTAATAAATGACATATAGAATGTCTGATTTCACAAAAAATCACGTATAAAAAAAAGATAGTTATAAAAAACAGGTTAGGACTAAGTGGCTTAACTATGTCATTATATCATAGTTATGAAAGTGGCAGTGTTTGGCAATGTATTTTAATTAGATTTCAGTTGTTTTCTGTTGTAAAATGAAATTTTAGGACAACTTTCTGTAAGAAGCTGTAGGAAGTAAATTCATTTTAATTGTGTTCTGGGAATAATGTGGAAAGACTGTGCTGAACTATGACAGTGTTCTTTTATTTTGGGTAATGATATATCCATAAATGAAAAAACATTGAATGCTCTTCAGGCGATCATAACCAAAGCCAGATGCAACACCCGTGTCCAGCCTAGTGCCAGGCTAGTGCTAATCCCTGTCCCTGGGGAGGGCCTCCCCAGTGAAGCTGGTAAGACCTGTGAAGAAGGGTGAAGGATGAACCTGAGGTTGCCGAGATGTGGATTAGCTTTGGATCTTCTGGTCATTTCTGGGCACTGCATGGAGATTGTTTCTGACCCAGGGCTGCAGAGACCCACACCTCTTTTGTCTTTCCACATTCAAAGGTGTCGGACAGGTCAGACTGACAGAGATGCGTGTGTTCAGCTGCAGCAGAGCAAGAGCTTGAACTGTAGGCTTATGCACCTTGGCCACCCTAACATTTTCAATTTCAGAAGTCATTACTCAGTGCTGATCTGTCAGAAAACAGCTGCTCAGATGACCCTCAGGCAACCAATCCTTATGTAAGGGAACCTGACGCCTCTCCTGGTCTTTTCTTTGTCATCTCAATGACGGATGAAAACATGTTGGGTGTATAATGAAGGCTGTTCCTGGGAATGCTTCACTCTGCTTTTACACCCTGCTGGACTGAGGATGGGCAGTGTGTGGGAGAGCAGAACCTGCTGGAAGGCTGCTTCAGACAGAGAAACAAATTGTGGTGACACTCATGGCTGTGCTGCCTGCAGGGCTCAGTCCAGCAGCCACCCCTTTGTCTGCATCTGAGCTTCTCCACTCCAGGAACTCATTGGTTGCAGGGAAACAAATTGTATGCATTGAAGAGTGCTGGGGTATCAGAGAAGAACAGCAGAGAAAACAATTCCCTCAAAAGGAGTATTCAAATAGACCTTGCTACTTCAAAATATAAGTCCTGATTTAAGGAAACATCTTCTCAAAGGCATTTAAGCAAAGTTGTAAAACCCATACATCATCCTCTCATTCCCTGATGCTTCTAAGTGGGTGATATTTTTCCTTTAAAGACTAGGAAGGAAAGCAAATAATTTATTTATGATTTTTAAATATTTAGCATCTATTGTTACAGTAATGATGAAATGTGATGTGGAATTCACACCTACCAGAAAATTAGGAAACATAGGTGGCACTTTTAATCCTTTCCACAAGTCACTTGCATTTAAAATTGTATCTTGTGTCAGGCGCTTATACTTCAATATCTGGGTTTTGGAAAGAGGAGCTGGCTTTTTGGGGATGACACGTAAGCTCCTCTTCATTTTAAATAAATTTTCTTTGCTCTGACATGGGGAGGTGTAAATTGTATCTTAACAAATTCTGTTAGACAGAAAGTTCTTTCCCCTCCCCAAATCTTAATTCAAATCTTAATTCTTTCCTTTACACCTACATACATTAATTAGAAAGCAACAGAGACAACTAATTTCTCCTAACTCACTGAATGAGTATCAGATAACAACTTCTAGCTATTTTCAGTGCTTGTTGAGAATAGGCCACTAGTTTTCATAGATTTTAGTTTAGAAATTGTCCAATGAAATAGCTGTCATTTTTAAATTTAGAGATTATTGTGCTCATGATGCTCTGTAGTTTGACTTCCTTTAAGATACAGAATGTTAATCTGTGCAATAAATGTCAGGCGTTCTGCCGTAAGGATTCTCTTACTGTCACAACTTTACGAGGTATTTCATTTAATAGATCTGACTTAGTTTACATGTGAAATGTTTTGGCCTAGTTGTAACCCATTATTATAGCTGAAAATAGCAATAAAAATGACTACATTGTTTGGTACGTTTTAATAACATCTTTCACACTGTGAAGTGCTTAACAATTTTCAGTTCCCTACCACTATTGACCTGTTCTGAACAGCCTCCTCGCTATTTGTTCCTTTAGTCCCGTTTTTGCTACATGCAGTTTTACTATCTACCCTGGATTTATATGCATACTTAAATTTATCTGAAAAAAATGGAGAACATGCATCACTGAAAGTTTGTCTGTGATGCATGATCAGGGATTCTTTTCAAAGAAGCCATATCTCAGAACTGGATCTGTGTTTTCCAGTTTTAATGTACTTTTGAAAACTGGTAGAAATTTTGATGGCAAAAAGTATTTTCCATTGTGCCATTTTGCTTGTTATATAACTTATTTATGTTGGTATGTTAACCAATGTCTAGCATTTAAGCTGTTATTTTCTAAAACAGAGGTTAATTCTTTGCCAATTATTTTAGTAGCAAGACACGTTTAAATAACTTTTTTATTTTTTGAATTTTTATTTATTGAAAATTGTTATTGCAAAATAGAAAGTAATCCAGAACACAGTAACTGGCAACAGAGTCTCACTTCCCTCCTCTGCATCTTCATTTTTCAATTATGAAATGTGTCAATTGATTAGAATTTTGTGTAATAGATTTTTGTCTTTACTTTTGGAGTTTAAAAGCAGTGAAATAATGCTTTGTCTACTTGTTCTTTGCCTTCAAAGATAAAAGATGTTTTATTTTCTTTATAGAACCTCACAAAAGGAAAGCAGATAATTATACCAAATGGTTATGTAAATCCTAATAGAAAAAGTAAATCTGCTCTTACAAAGTATTCAGTAAGTTCTTGAATTCACTGGAGATAGCAGGTTTTCATGTCTTTACAAGTTGAAGTCATACAAATGTCCAACTATAATAATGAAACACTATTTTCCTTTTATTTTATAAATAGCTTTAAAAGTTTTCTTCTCTAGTAACAATGAATGAGATAGTCATACAAAACCAACACCATGTACGTGAAACAAAGCAAGGGATGTAAGATGCTAAAAACAGCAAAAAGAAAATAATCTTCAAAGACATGAAAAGCAGCTTTCTAGCAATGCCCATCACAGTGTAAATATACAAAATAATGGGATATGTAAGTGTTTCATTTTGGTAAATCTTTAGAGATATTATTTTGCACTTGCTATGTATACATGTTGAAAATATTACTCTGTGCTTACACTGACTGAGGTTTGCAAGAATCTGAAATATATTCCCCATGAAGCTTGCTTTAGAGCTGTTGCTGCATCACTTCATCTTTTTATGAACTAGTTTTCGGCCTCTATAGACTCATGAAAGAGCTAATGTAGACAAGTGAAGAAGTCTCTTAGGACTCAAGTTTTCAAGACTCAAAGCTCTTGAGTAAAAACAATGTGTTTTAGAAATGCCTCTGCTAATCCATGTTTACACTTGCACAGTATGGAATGGATGGGAAGGTGTTCACGTATCTGAAAAAAAATACTGATTAATGGAACTAATAGGAACTCATAGGGAAGGTATCTTTCAAAGGAATCTACATGGAAACAGGATTGCCATAAGAATTTTTAGTGACATATTTTGTAATGTATTTGTATTATAGTCATTTTCTTCAACAGTTTTCTGTGATTTTTGACAAGGAAATGATGATCAAGTCTTAGAACACACCTTTGACAGTTCAATGTCAACGACCATTCTATGAATTTAATATTTTCATAATAGGGATAGAGACAAGAGAAGCAGTGGCTGACTTCAAAAATCCCTCCCTAGATTCATACTGAATCTTAGTTTGGGGTAGTTAATGAAAATAAACCTATACTTCAAAAGTACAGAGAAGAACTGACATTTTATATAATCTGGTATTTCCTAGAAAAGGCGACCAACAACTTCATGTACCTAATTTAATTCCTTAAATTTAAATGTAGCTGTTTCAGTAGTAAAGTAACATTTAGGCTTTTCAGCTCTTTTCCTGAAAAGCAAACAGAATTGTCACTGTATAATGAATGATGTGAGATAGAAGAGGAGAAAGGGCTGGAGTGAAGAGAAATCTATGTTAATGTTAGTAGTATTATCACCTTATTTTTTGTACTTTTACCTCAAGTATCTGACAGCAGGTGAAATGGATGCTTTCAAGCAGAATTATGACAGATTTCCATTCATTTTCTGTCAAATGGTGAGAAAAACATTTTTGTGGCATAAGTGACTCCTATAGGAATACCTCTCATAAATCTGTTTACTTAAGTGTTTTTGAATGAAGAGAAATAGTATCAGTGTTATTAAAGTTTTATAATATTTTCTTCTTGACATAATGACCATATAATTACAATAGTTGGTTACATAATTATATTTGTACTTGAGCTTAGATTTCAATCTAACAAAGTCATCTTCAATTTCTCCTGCATGACTATGCAGTCATAAAAATTCCAGTAAATACAAAGTTACAAAGCAAAGTGTGAATAATGCAAGTCATTACAAAGAGAACTTGTTCAGTCCAAAGTTACTTAATCATCATATATTTAGTTTATTACTGCACTTTTTATTACTCTCAAGAAATTAGAACAAACTTCATAGGCTTTTAAGCCTCTGATTTATTTTATTATGCATACTACCCTACACTTCCATAGCCTGTAGCTTTTCATTATAAAGCAGCTGATTCTTGGAGTAATTTATTGAGAATATCTTCATCAGCCCTGTTGACCATGTAATCATGTTCATAATTTTCATCATGCTCATCATGTTCATCAGCATATTGCAAGAGAGTGTACAGGAAAGGAAGATGGTGAGAAAGTCACACTTTTATTAGACGAGTGTAAGAAGCTATGGGTATTCCTATATAAGCCAAAGAAGTTTAAAAAATGTTATATTCTGTAGGCAACATTGGCAAAAATATCTCTGTTTGTACATTAAATTAAATTATTTTCATTTTGAAGCAAGGTTCAGACCTTCATTCCTGAAGAGGAACAGTTTGTTGGAAGCTCCATGAGCAAAGTAAATACAGAGGTAGGTGGAGATCGAGGCTTGCTAAAAACGCAGAGAGGATTTTTGGAGATAGTGTTTTCTGACATGACAGCTAAAATTTGATGAAGCTCTGTTTGGTTCAGATGTGCCAGAAAGAGGAAATACTTTTTCCAGTTTCCTCTCTCCTTGCCCAACATGGACATAGGAAGAAAGACATTACAATTAAACAAAAACCTTATAAAACAAGAATGAACAAAACCAGTTTGAGTTTATAAACAGATCAGAAACAGGAATGTAAAACTCCTTTGTTCTCAAAATACTTTATCTAGAAACTGAGACAGGTGAAATCTGTTCAGCGTGTGAAAAATTACTGTTCTACCACCTCTCTACAGATTCTTTAGGAGATCTGCAGGTCCACAAAGGTTACATTGATTCACTGATCCTTACATGGCAATTTATTTGGAAAACAGAGCAGTATATGTGTTCTTACAGCTTGAAAAAAGCTGAGGCGTAATTCTTCTTTTTTTTTTTTCTCCATTTCTGTTAACTATTCTTTTGGAAAAGTCTCTAACTTTGTCTTAATTCTGAGAAACAACATTACCAATGAAGGATATTCCACTCCACTGGCCCTAAGACTCCCTTCTAAGACATACAGTAAAGACGCAAATCACACAGGAATAGAAATAAGGGATGCAGGAGCCACAAGAGGACATATAACTACCCTGTGCNAAATATATACATTAGTCACTGAGCTGACCAGACCTCTGTCAAGTGTTCTTCTGGTTGAGTATAACTGTTATTCAGATGGAATTTTTATTCCATTTTAAAAATGCTGGTTAGCACCCATAAGGAAATGGAATTCTTCCCATAAGAAGAATACTGGTAAGTGGTAAAGTCATCATCCTTATGCATAGCTAATCATGTAGCATGAGAAGAAACAGTCTGGATTTCTAAAATAAAGCTTACAAGAGCACACTGGGCTCTGTGACAGCTCAGAAGTGGGTATGTGGGCCATTTTTATACTGGTGAGAGCTGAGAAGGAGCATGGGGAAGAGGGGCACTGTGAAAGACCGCAGTGCAATCCGCTTGCGAACATGATGTGGACCTGTCCATGCAGCCTGTTTATGAGAGAAACTGTTTCTCTCCTGGCCATTCAAGTTCTTACATGCAGTCTGCCCCAAGATGCCTAGTCCTCTTCCTCCCCTCCCATGTTGGACACTGCAGAATCTCTCAGTCCCTTCCCTCCTTCCCTGTGCCTTGGTCCTCACCACCTCNTCACTTTCAAAGGATGTATGGGGTGGGTGCAAGGGCCATCTTCTGTGATGCTGTTAAGAAAGCTTTCATTTACAGTTAAATACAGTTAGTTTACCCTTTCAGTATTCATTTAATTTGTTTTCCATTTTTGGAAGTCTCTGGTTGTGTGCATGGGAATATGTGTAAATGATTTGCTTTTTTTTTTTTTTCTTTTGTGATTAAGGTTTCCAGTTATTTTAAGAAGTACCTTCTTCAACTTAG
>VZTO01012865.1:5445-30344 GCA_013400615.1 Syrrhaptes paradoxus
CAAAGGGAGACAGAGCTGATTTTTAATACTAACAAAACAACAACTCCTTTCCTAAGTGAGCACCGAGGTACAATTTCACACGCAAACCCAGATGTTTAAGACTGTCGTATTTATGAACCTACACTCCCCACTGGAAAAAAGCTGTATAGAGAAAAAACAAAAAAAACCCCTCCCTCCACCTTCCCCTCCTCCAGCTGCTGTGTTTTGCTGTACCTTTGTACAGGAACATTGCAGCAAGATCTCAGAATCATCCCTGACTGTCTGAAAATTAGAAAGCCATTACAATCACTGAATTTTTAATAGGAAATATAGGATTTCTCTAGTTCACAGGGCCCCAATTTAACCCCAGAGAGGCAGGAGTGTGTTTGAATCACATGGTGCTATTATGGGCAGCTGGTGAGGAAGCCGTTCAGCAGTGAACTCCTCACTCAGTGCTACCACTAAAGCCTTTGCAGAAGAGCTGACTGCTTCTAAACAGAGACACCACCAAGTCCTACCTGATGACCAAGGGGGCAGAGCTCCTTCTAGACAGTTTGCTGGAACAAGCAGGCCAAAAATACCCCATCTCCAGCCACACTGGTGTGACGGTCACTCGATAGGAACCTATTTCTAACCCATTTCTAAGCACTTCAGTCACTGGGCACAGCTAAAATGAGGCATAACCCTAAGCAACAAAGAGTAAGGAGATGCTAAAGTAGCCTCTCCCCCTCCCACAACCACTGTCTTTTTCTGAGGTTAGTGCATCTCCATCAGAGAAATTCCCCTGTGGGGCTGCAGGTGACTTCACTATTGAACTACTTCTTGGTGTATTTAATTATGCCATAAGTACTAAGTACTGCCTGGAAAAAGCCCAACGAGAAAATCTCTCTCATATTGTATTTTTCTCTAACAGAATGAGAGTGGGCAAAAATGTTAACTGATTTTAATATAAAAACACAGTGTGCATGGAATTCTTTCCTGATCAGTTCTGAGTCAGTGGCCATGGTAACATTTACTTCACAAGAGCAAAGGAAGACAGCCAAAATAATTTCCCAACCCTTTCAAAATGTCTAAGCCTACCTAAAATTTTACATCCATTTCATTGTTTTTCACCTTGCCCTCCTGCTGAAGAACCGCAGAGATAGAAAACTTCTGTTGTTTCCATTTGTCATCCTCCCAGTGGATCTATTCAGACATAACTTGTGGTGTATTTCTGCAACTAATCTACGAAAACAACTAGCAATAAGAGTGGCTGGTAGAGATGAGAGCAGAGGAACTCTATGCTTATGTTATATAACTGCTAGGTTTTTATAAAGTTGTAGTATAAAACTATAAACAGGAAATCTTGGGCACAGCAAAAACCTAGAGTAACTGGGCAAGAGGAGAGAGTTTGCTCTCCCTCAGTTTCTTGAGTGTACAAATTTTGGGGACGGGATGGGACAACAACAAACAAAACCCAAAAATCCCCAGTGAAACTTCTTAAGTCACATGTGAGATAATAGCAATTAAAATGCAAAACTCTGAATTAGATCTGAACTTAAAACAGTATTTCCCCATGCTAACCTCTGCATTGTTCAATAGCCAGTAGCCAAGACCATCAATAGACAGGGGAAATAAGAAAGCTCTGAGAGGTGTAATGGGGTGAAACTGGAAGTGAAAATAACATGAAAAAAATGCTCACTGATAATATGTTTGTTTAACCGGCAAGAGTCTTTTCTCTACTACTTTAAGGGTAAAGGGAAGCAGCTTTATGACTTGAAGCCCTTATAGTGTAAAAATACATTTTGTTCTAAAGGTTATACTAGCTTAAATGAGGATACAGCTATCCTGCTCCAAGTCACTGCCTCAATAGCGAGTTCAGCTCGATAATGGTAACTCAAAGCACCAGTATGACTATTAATTACCCTCTCTTATATTCAAGCATGTAGTCTTTTCTCAGGTTTAATTAACCATGGAAAATAGGACTGCTTCATTCATCTGAACAGCAAAACATGAAAAGCTCCTGGCACTGGAGGAGTGTTGTGCTGAATACTTTGCTGCAGGTATGAATGCACCACCTCAGCTTCAAGATGAATTAAAATGTTTTTTATCATAAAATTGCTCAAATAAAACACTTTGGGAAGTATTTACCCTGTATCTGCCACTTTTATGTATAGGACACTGAAAAATGTCTATCTTTCAGAAAGCTGAGCTGACAAAAAGACAAATATTGTGCTGAAGTCGAAATTGGACACCAGTTCTCAGGGGGACACAAGGTCTGGTGGCTCCTTCCACCAGCCAGAACAACAGTGTAAGGTACAAGTAGGCAAGATATTGTGGATGGCTCAGTAGCAGCTTTACTCTCCAAATTGCTGCTTACAGAGCATTTACTTATTGCTCTGATGTTATTAAATACACCCAGCAGGACTGGAACAGGTAAAGTGAAATTCAATTCTAGATAAATGTTTTAAATCAGTGCGTTGGTCTTCCTCCCCATGCTTATGTCAAATTTGTCCCCATTGTCTGCATTTTAATGTCCTGTTGCCATCAAGGTCCTATTACTGAATTAGGAATACCATTGATATTCTCCTTTTGCCTGTTTCTTTCAAAAACCTTCTGTTTCCTTTCAGCCACAAATAAATTCTGCTAGCTGGCTTAGCTTTGTCCTCTTTTTCCTGATCCAGTTATTACCTTAACTTCAAACAGCTTACACAATAGATTATTTCCTGTGCTGAATGGCCTTCTCTTATGAATCCTTATTGTCCAAATTGCATTCATTTTCCTTGTTGATGTACATTGAAGTGTTGGAGTAATTTAAAATTAAGTTTCTCCATTGACTTTGATCTTTCTCACAGCATGACTCATGATTTATATCTCAGACATCCAAAGCACTCTATTAATGTCCTAAAAGCCCTCAACAATTTTTAGATCCTTTTGAAGAGATATCTGAAACAAATTCATTTTCCATTACATGGGATCTAACTTTGGTGTTACTGGAAACCTTTTCCTCTCATGATGCTTATTTAAAAATGGCATTTCCCTTTTTTCACAAGAGCATCCTTCAGGAGACTCTGGCAGAAGTGCTCTTTCCTGCTTGCACAGTCAATCAGAAATATTTTTATTTAGCACCTAATGCTCAGCTCTACTTTCATCGAAAAGAATAAGACTATGACTGGATTTTAACATCCAAAATAATTTTAGTTTAACAGTTTTCATCACTTACAGATACTCAGCAATTTGTTTTCTGATTTAGAAAAAAAAAAAAAAAGAATCACAGAAAACAGAGTCCAAATCAATCTTACAGCAAGTACAATCTCCCAAAGGCAGGCTTCATTTCCTCCCTGAGTGGTATATGTATCACATTATCCCTCTTATAATAGCACAGGAAAATATCAAATATCAGCACTGTGTTAAAAGTGCTCCAGAGTGGCCTCTGACATTTTTCATTTAAATGAGACTATTTATCCAGTATCAGGCAGATAAGCTCACTGAACAAAAGTAATTACAAGGTTTCAGCAATAGATAATATAATAACCTTTCAGGTATAACACATGGAGGAAATATCACAACAGATGAAGACTAGACTATAAAAAGTGCCCAACTGACTGCCTGCTTCAAATAATTCAAGAATGCAGGAGACAGACGGCAGCAGCACAGGCTCTGGAAGCAAACTTCCCACTTCTAGCTCTTGCCAAATTATTTTCTAGAGTGAGTTTTGGTTTAAATCAAGGTGGCAGATATTTCACAAACTTGTGCTTTGGTATCTCAGCATTAAAACCAGAAAAAATGTATCCTGGTTTAAGCAGTTTCATTCTAAGGATCAAATGGTCAGAGGTATTCCAAACGGTGGTGTGAATATTTCCAAGATCCTGTGTTTCTTGTATTCTTGTATTATTTTGTTCTGCAAAATAACCACAAGCACGAGCTTCATGAAAAAGTAGACACAGCAGGTACGGCAAGAGAAGATGGAAATAATAGATTAAATACTTTCCATTCTGATGTTGCACATTTTTTTCTCCTCCAAATGATGTAAGTAACATACAATGAGTTCTGTGAATAGCTTTCTAATAGCTGAGAAACTTAAACAGAATCAAGTCTGTTCTATTGCTAGAAAGACCAAAAACTCTCTTAGGGCACTGGACATTTTCCATACAGAAATATATTTTTCAGTTCGGCAGCTGCCGATGTTTTGCAGTACACTTTTCAAAAAACAGTTCAGATCTACCAAAACTGATTCCTACCTGTGATGAATCTTTATAGTATCACGAATACAAAAAGTTAAAAAAGCCATAGCTACCAACGGCTGCCTTAGGGAACTCTGCTATTAGAGGTGATCTTTGGTGTAGGATAGCTTCCAGACGGAAGAGATGTCAGTACTTTAAGCATGAATTATATCCTTTTATGATTCTCATACAATATTGAGGAAAAATAGATTTATTCTCTATTCCTAATGACAGCAGTTGCCAAGAATCCCCATGAAGGGTGTTCTCTACACACTGCAGAAGACTTGTGTGAAGAATTTGAAACTACTAATTTCTGCATTCAAACTTTTTTTGTTATTTCCTCTATAACAATATCATTAATATTCTAACTAAAAACCCATTTAAACTGCAGCACAACCTCTGCTTTGAAATTATGAAAAGGCAATTTCACAAACCTGAGCCAAATGAAAATCCAGAAGTCCAAGTAAATGCACTTGACAGCTCTGTATCTGTTGGTTTCAGAAACCATGTGTTGCTCATGAGTCAGTAGCAAGGGATCAGTCCAGCTGGAGCAGAGGAGAAGACCCTATACAGGAATCGTGCGAGAGTGATCTCAAAGTCCAAGGGCTTTTATTAGACAGGACATTTCTGAGCTATTATACTTGTAAAACACAGGGCTTTTAGGAAGCACATTATCAGCACTATATATTGGTTGGTTATACTTATATATGTTATAAGAATATATACATATAATTATTTATCTGGAACCTCATTTGCAACAGTGCAAGAGGCCCAGAGCAGAACATTTACAGCCCAGTGACTACAGGTTTCATTTCAAACAAGACAATTTTCAAAACTATTTCCCATTTATTTCTTCATTTTTCAATCTAATGCCAACTAAAGGAGTAACGTAAGCTTGTTTGAAAGCACAGTCTGGGACCTTCTCTATTAGCAGCTTCATTCCACTGCAGACCTCGCTGTATCATGACTTAGTGTGCACAGGAACCACAAATATGGCACAGCTTCCCAAATAAGTGAAGCAGTTAAAATGTCTATTTTGAAGCTCGTCACCAAGCTAGAAAGAATAATTTTCAGCAATAACTATACAGAATCAGTGACATTAGGAAAACTATTCACGGTCATGCTGTGCATGAATATCTGAAGAGCTCTTTGCAGATGCAGTCACCTTTGCTACAACACAACTGTGCTCTCATGAAACTGGTGGGATGACTTCAAAAGCATTCTCAAAAATCACAGTTGAATAAAACATTGCAACCAGCATGAGGCTTTTGAAACAGCAACCATGCATACCTCCTGTAGCGTGACTACCGTGAAAATTCGGTGGACAACTGAGAAAGAGCAGCTGGCTTCAAAGCAGCTGCACCCTGGCTCGCTTCCCCAGCACCTCCAGAGCCAGTCGATCAGAAGCCCAGCTGCCCTCTGTCTTACCGAACCGCCAGGCGACAGTCAGGCATATCCGTAAGGCAGAGTCAGAAGCAGTCCTTTCTCATGAGCACTTTGGAAATTGCAACGTACAAAGATAAAATTCCCTATTTATTCACTTCATATTTTAGAGAACTGACAGGAACAAATAACCTCCAGAAAGATTAAAGACCCTGATGCACATCTGCTGAACCACAATTGACCCCGAGAGCTCAATCAAGGTCATTGCTATTGGTTTCTTTGGGAAAATGCGTTCATACTGGATAAAATGATCATGGTTAAAAAGATGGCAACAAGAGAGGAATGAAACAAGGCAGCTTTTCTGTAGTCCACTGGAACATGTCAAACCTGCAGACTTACAGGATTCCCGAATCCACTCCCCAGAATAACAGTTTAAGAAGTGGGAAGAAGCACTGTAGTGATTTTACAAAGAAAGACAAAAGTAGAAAATATTGACCTAAAAGGTAGCTGAGGAGTATATGGGAAAGGAAAGACCATATAGAATTATATAAAATTTAGTTTCTCCCCAGAATGGTCCTGCCACTCTCAGTGTCCTGGGCTGTGCAAAATAAAAGAACTGACCATGGGGAAATGTGCTGCTACGACAAACAGCCTTTCCAAGAACTGCAAGGATAAAGCTGTACCTCCTCCCAACTGCTCATCTTCAGATAATCCATGGGATTTCCATGGCCAGTCTTAAGACAGAGAGGCCAGAAAAAAAATGCTGTACAGCAGGCAGAAAACTAACAATGATTTCACTCATGTCAGGCTTTCCAAGGTCAGGGCATTCTTTGCAACGCTACACAAACCAGGTCAGGAAAAAAAGAGAAACAAACAAGTAAGCAACCAAACCTGTGCCCTCCATTGCTCCATGGAGATATAACTCAGCTCTTAGGGGAACAATTAAGAAAAAATAGCACCAGCATCCTAAAAGCCTCACGTACAGCTGTGAATTTAGAAACGTCCTTGTTTATTAGACAAGTAATTTGCAACTGAATTAAGCTGCTTTATTGAGTCAGTGAAAGGAAGTGTTTATAATATATGTGAACATCCTGCGAGGCTGCTGAGACCCTATATGGCTGAGAAAGAAACAGGTGAACAGAATACAGTGAAATACGTCTTTCCTAATAGAGAAAATACATACTTGCTCTTTAAAATAGTTAGAGTAATTCAACCTTAATTTTCCAACACTGGAGATAACTTTGGAATAATACTGGCAGTGTGTGGTTTTCACCCATTTGTCTTTTAAGAGAAGTTTCCACTTAAAGGAAAGAAGATTAAACGGTATAAATGCACACAGAAGTGCTGTAGTGATTTTACACTAACTCCTCACTTTTCTGGGGGCATCTGAGGTATAATATTACTTTGGCCAAAAATAAGAGTCCACTGCCTCTTGGAAACATCCTACCATGACTAACCAAAGCAAACAGAGGGACAGCAGCTGCAGTTTATTAGATCCTGAACCTAACTAAAATAAGTCACAACAACTTATCAGCTTAGTAACCAGAAACTGAGACACATTTCCTTTGAGGACGAAGGGTATGCTAATGTTTCCAAAATTGTTTTATTTAACAGCTAAAATAAATGGGGATTTGTCTG
Source organism: Syrrhaptes paradoxus (assembly GCA_013400615.1). Taxonomy (NCBI): domain Eukaryota; kingdom Metazoa; phylum Chordata; class Aves; order Pterocliformes; family Pteroclidae; genus Syrrhaptes; species Syrrhaptes paradoxus. Next base: position 12,648 of record VZTO01012865.1, read on the forward strand.
ATGACATCTGAACATATGACTGCATCCAGAAAAGACCTCAGGATGTTCTGAAGAAAACTGAAGGTCAAGACACAGCATACAGTGAAGCTATTAAATAGTTTAATCCAAAATAGCTGCAAAATTGATAGAAAGAAAAAGGAAACTTCCAAAATCAGAATGGCAAGTAAGACATCACTTCAGGTAAACATCCCATTGTTCCTGTGTTCCAGTCTTATTTCCCACAGAGATATGAACTCACAATCGTCATCACAGACATGCCCGTTTCGCAAAATACAACAATTCTATGAAGCTGCTGTGTGTATTCACAACTATTTACTTCCTCTGAGGTTAACAATCTCAATAATCAAGAGATACAGGTGAACTGTAATACAGAAATTATGTCAAAAAATCAGTCAGTATGTCACAAAGTAACAACTTTTTTTGCATTTCAAATGAAAGTGGTTTGACTTTAGGCGCTAAAATTTTTGACTATAACCAATCCAGAATGGCATTTATAAATGCTATATGACTCTCCCAAGGCTCTACCACCTGCATGTATCGCTGTTGCTATTTTATTCCAAGAGGAGGCAAAGAACATGACAACTAAACTAAGAAGCAGAATGAAGCCCCTCACTCACAAAAAAAACCCACTAGGAAGCCAGATTCTAAGTGTGCATAGAAAGTTTAGGCTGCTATCAGAGCATCTCCTGCTGTCACACAGTAATTGTCCAGCTCATCAGCTAATGCACACATGAGGACAAGCCTTTTCTTCTTTTGAAACATCCTAGAGTTTCAAGAAAGAGGAACTTTCATAACAGAAGTAGAGCTCTACCTGTTGGGTTGGTTTTTTTTTCCTCCGTACTACACTATTTTTCTATCTGTCTTCCATACATTTATGTCACTTGAGTAGGTTTTTGGAGTTAAATTTACACTTCATTATGGTTTTCCTGTTGTCTTGCCATCCATCTGCATGGCTAGCAGCTGCAATTACACAGCAGACAGTTCTGTTGTAGGTGATGACTCCTTAGGGAGATGCAGAACTGACACTCCATCAGCTGCATACACACAGAAGCTTGTTACATCTGGCATTTTTTTTAAACACAGCCACAGCATCCTCATATCATCAGCCTTACTTCAACGCTAAATTTGAAAAAGAGCAAGTCAAAAGTTATTTGTTTATCCAGGCAGATGGTCTTTTTCCCAACAGGATACCTACGTGCAACTTCAGGTTCCCAAGTCTCAATACAGACCTCACAAGACTCTTACTGTAGGGAATTCATGCTCTTTTGGGAGTTTGTAATTCTCATGGGCAATTAAAGGAAACTGAATGTCACCATATACCACCTGGAACCTTTGCTTCCAGATGTTTGTAAAGGTTTCTCATTCTGCAGCATTATACAGATACTGCTTAGCACCAAGGATCAGCAAGTGACAAGCCAGTCCTAAATTCCTCACTCAGTTTCTTTATCACTGAAGCTAACACTAATTTTCCCTTTTAATGGGAGCACAATCAGACCATTAACTCTTAATGAGCCAAGACACCATTGATTTAATTGCAAATATTATGGAAGAAAACAAAAACAAAAACAAAATACACATGACCAGGGTGGAAATAGGATTGGCTAGTTACCTTTTACGGTTAAAATCTTACTGATTTATAAAGATACAAAGAATGCTCTAAGGTATTTATTACCAGGGTAAAGGAACATGCCCCTGGGCATACAGGTTATTATGCCAACTCCTATGTAAACCTAGGGCCACACCATATTTTCATAATCATACTTCACAGTGAGGATGGTATTTGAGGCCAAATATCTCAGTGTAAGAGTCAATGTAATTACACCACAGATCAGCGTGGACATTGATCTGACAACTAGGTATTCTAAGCCACGAACTAGCTTTATCTCGTCATGCATTATCTATGAAGATTAAAATCTTTCCAGCATTAATAGGGCTCTGGTACCACCCACACAAGAATGCTAGTTGTGTATTAAATAATTTCTTATCATTGTCTTTACTGTAGGTTATTGTTAGTCTAACAAAAGAATAAATATAGAATTTGTAAGATTACATTTAAGTTCACGTACTTTGAGCACTTAATTTATGGTCCATGCCTTGTATGTACATATATAAATACCACATGGAACAAAATAAAATCACCTTCTTCACCACTTAATTTAAAAACAAGAGTCATGGAAATGAGTTAAAAAAGTAAAACTAAGAGTAAACCCCACACTCTGGTTTCATATGTATAAATTACAGCAAAAGTGTGAAATAGGCAAATTAAAAAGAAAAAAATCTAAGTATTTACTCTGGAGAGTGTCTATGGTGTTCTAAAAGAAAATACATAGCTATTTTAACTTGGGCTTCACTTTAAATGAAGCACTGAAGCACTTACATGAAAGGACTGATTTTAGTCCATGCTGTCAAAATGTAGCATGGCTTGACCTAACATCTCTTTCAGAAGTTTGAAAACTGAAATGGGATGGTCATATCTGGCATTTGTTATTTTGCCAGGAATGAAGCAATGAGGAGTGGACTGGAAAGTGAATGCTTTGCGTTAAAGGATTTTATAGCCCACTCACTCTTTAGCCCCAAATCATTTACATCTCCTGTGGAAAGCAGTAATGAACAGAGTTGTCAGTGCATAACAAAAGAAAGCTTCACCTTCTTTTTGAAAGTTAGTGTCTCAGACTGTTTACTCACATAGGAGAATATTCATCACCAACTCTGCTCTTGAAAATGGCAGTATTTGGGGCAGAAAGTGAACTGGCTTGATCTCTAACCTACATTTACATCGATGCCCTCTTCTCATAAGGTATCATCAATGACAGGGGCGACTTCAAATCCTAATTACAATAACTTATTTCACCCCCTCTGTGTATTAGCCACCATGCTGAGAAGGAGGACAGAACATCCTGCATGACCAAGTCTGTGGGAGATGGGAGTTCAGTTTGGAGCAGAGCGTGCTCGTGCCTGCAGGGCACGTCCTGAAACACACAGTACTATGGGGCGCTGGGGTGCAGTGACAAACCCACCAATCTCCCAACATCTGCTTTACACTCATTACCTATAAAGTTAACAGTTCACTTTCATCAAATTGAAAGTTCTGGTTTGGAAGAACAAACATACATTTCACTTCAACGAGAGACTCTTTGGGAAGCAGAAAGTCTCATCCTACTTGGCTATATAAATAAGGTAGACAAAATTGAAAGCATTAAGTTAGGTAAGACTTTAAGAAGAAACAAAAAAATTATAAGGAACATTTAAAAAAGAAACCAATACCAAGGAAACATTTTCATCTTTGAGATGCTTTGACATTGAAATGTCATTAATTACTTCACTAGTTACAGACAATGACAGTAAAATCCCTAATAAAATGAAACCTTGCAGCTTTGTAATATTAATTTACTTATTTTGATGCAAAGGAGAGTAAAACAAAAAAAAGGCTGAAGGCACACAGGAGCTGGGGAAGGGGGGAATGTCTAATACGTTAATTAAATACTGATTACAGAAAAATGTTACTGAAGTCTGTTGGTCTCTTATACATACATATTAAGATACAAGTTGTAGGTGATGCAATGGTTTGGCTGAGTATCTGGAAGGCCATGAGCTATTCCTCTATGTGTGGTCCATTTGTGAGTAAGAAAGCAACTACCCTGCCTTCTCTACTCTCTTACCAAAGCCTTAATTCTCTCACTTCACTGTAACTCTTGAAAGGGGCAAGTATTTCTTTGATATAGCAAACGTTTGTAAGATGTACTAGTCACACAGCTGCACGCTGCTGTTAAAATCACCTCCTGACTGAAGAAGGCAGACACCAACAGAAGCTGCACTTTTACCGTTTCTTTAAGCCAAAGAAAAAGGAAAAAAAATCAAAGCAGCTGGATATTGTGTATGCCATCAACAATACACCTTCTAAGAAAGAAGTTCATTCATTCAATGTCACTTCACGAGTGACGTGTTATCACAACAAAGGCAAACTTGACAAGGTACACCCATTTAAATTAGGAGGCATTGAGGACAAGACCAGTGCAAACTCCAGAAAGGTCTCCTGCCCTGAGAGTTCATCAGAGGAGTTGGCAGGAGGTCGGGGAGAGTGCTGTGAAGCAGCTGTCGTATAATCTGTGGATTATACTGGATATACTGTGGATTCCACTGGCTGTGGAAAGCAGATGTCCATACAGATAGAGGGAGGAAGAGAGGGTGGAAGCATAAGTTTTTGTGCATTTTACACTGGTAAAAACCATCACACACATCTGCACCTGATCGTGATACCATGGCCTACAACAGTCACATGTAGGACACCCTACAGCCCGGTTCTCTGCCTTCCCAACCTAGAGGATTTTCCCGAGTTCATGGTGAACTTTATCCAGCAAAATGGCCCAATCTATAGTGTCCTGTAGCCACCACTAAGACAAAAATACATTTAAAACATATAAGTTGATAGGTTTTGTTGGAACAGCAAACTTCGAAGACAAAGCTATATGGTATTAAGCATTTTTTCCCTGTGAATTGAGATTTTTTTAAAATACTGTTCAAGAAAAGCAAGATTTTTTTTACTTTATTTATGACTTAACAGCATACATCTGCCACTAGAAAAAGACAAAACCTGAGAGAACAGTTTGATAAGAGACACAGCTTTCAGTGAGAAAAAAGTCTTTAAATGTCCAGCAACAGAGTCAGCAATTATAGCATGGCAAAAGAATTGATGTATCATATCATGTGCAGTTGTTACTACAAAGACTTAGGGTTGCTTTATTCGGTGCAGAATTTTTTTTTTATCTAGATGAGCCGTTAACTGCAGTCATGGACAGTAACAAAGACAAGCTTGCCACGGCATTTTAGAGCATGCCATGATTGCTCTGAATGAAAAACTTTATTAGCTTTCATGTGCTTCTATAGGGAAGTGAAAATCAAAGCTGAAACCCCAGGCCTCTTTCTCCTTATGACATGCTCTAGCTAGGCAAATGTAAAACTCTTAATGTAGTTAGTTACCATTCTAAAAAGAAACTGATGAAAACAGAGTTGATTGTTGAGCTTATTAAGCTTGGGCACACCTTCCCAAAAAGCCAACTAAGCTTGTCAGCTCCACAAAGCCACCAAAACCCTAATGACATTCCTTGCATGAATAGTGGTTGGCCAGCGTATCCTGGTCAGATCTTCCTCAGGCAGTTTGGTGGGCACATGGAAACACAGACGTCCTCTCTTCTGCTGATACTGCACTGATGCAGTAATATAGCTCTCTGTAGCAAACAGGAAAGGTGACAGTAGAAGACAAAGTAGCAATGATTCATGTCCTGTGGGCATTATGAGAAAGGTGTTTTCAGAAAGAATACAAAAGGTGAAATGCACCTCTAGGCAAACGGTCAGCACTAAGCAAAGGACACCAAAATTAGCTCAAAGTGGTGCTTAAGTAATTGACAGGCTCTATACCAGTCTTGTAGGTAAAGTAATTTCACCTGCAAACTAAGGAAGGAAACACATTTAAGAGAGCCAAATGTGAACAAAAAACCTGTGAACAAAAAACCATCAGGTCAGCAACATATGCAGCAAAGCAAAGGAGCAGCAGGTTGCAGGGAGACTAAGTGGAGTCAGGAAGAAAAGATAACAATATAGAAGTCAGGGTATTTTGTTGCCTGGCCGTTCAAGAGCCAACAAGGAGACTATAAAAGAGGCAATGCATTGGGCATAGTGTTTTAGGGAGAGCCTTTTGTACGACTGAGTTGGTTCACTCTTCTAAAGGCAGTACCTCATGAGAGCAGAAGTCATAAGACCACGAAATGAGAAGGAGCACCTCCCACTCAAGATGGCAAAAAACAGTTTTCTCAGATCTTAACTATTCAGAAAGGGACAAACCAACCAAACTTGAAGGATTCTGTTCATTTGAAAAGCACCAAAATGCAGTTTCCCTTTTAAAAATACATTTGAATGTTTGAAAGGCATACAGTATCAAAATGTCTTATCCAACTAATCAAAATAATGTATTCACTAAGCATTAGCTTAGGTTTTAAAAGTAAAAATTTATATTTCCAATGTAGTGCAATACTGGTGGCATATTCCATTCTTCAAAACAGGAACATCTGTGGTATTTACTCTTTCTCACCCTCTCCCCATAAGGGAGCATGCGTTTCTGTGATGAAACTGCACCCCTCGGGACTGCTGTTCCACCTGGGCTCACTCACCATGCTTATTAGTCTTCCAGACCAGGTGTCTTAGGGATGGTCTTAATCTTGTTATTTGATCTTGTTATTTGAAAGGATGCGTACCTCTACTGTAGTGTTAGCACAGCAAGACACCACTGACTATGAAATTAACTTTCTCTCCAGGCAAAACAGCTTTTTGAAGAAAAGATCATTCTATCAAATTTGTAAGAGAATTTATTATGCTTAACTATTTTCACTAGCTTCTTAAGGAAAAAATGAAATGTTTCTTTGCAATTATTCCATTAAGAAAACCAAGACAAATGAAAAAGGATTAACTACTTTGTTACTGTAGTGAAGCTCTGAAAGAAGTGTCTCCCTCCAGATTTTGAAGTCTGGATTTTACTTCTTGCAAACCCAGATTTCCCCCCCCCCTAAGTAGACCCAGTAAAATCTTTGGTGTCTGATGAACAGCTACAAGCCTGTACTTTCTTTTAGTTATGCAATGTTACCAAGGAGAGGGTGTAAATATAAGTATAATCACAATGATAATTTTGTTAATTTACCTACATTCCCATGTGAAAGACCTGGGTATACAAAGCAGAACACTGGAATAATGACTATAGCATAAAATATTGCAAGGCTCGTTTACAATACCATACACAATTATACAACGAACAAGTTGTGTTTCTAAAAGCTAAACATGTTAAAAGTCAAATTACAGCAAAATTATACAACCGACCCTTGTTAAGCCTGTTAAGCAGTCAATGGACCTCATTGTTCAAACAACCATGCTATGTCAGCCAGCCCTCCTCAAACTGCAGTGAGATGCTGAAGTGGGAGGAAGACATCCTGCACTTTGCACATCAGCTCAGCCTTTGGAAACAGCTCACAATGAAGCATGCATTTATTGTATTCTTAATCTTTAGAAATGCTGGTAAAAAAACCAGACACTTTCTCTGTGCTGACAGAGATTCGTTTTATTAATCATAGGTATGCTTTCTAGTAGTGATTTTGTGATACTTGCTAATGGTGATTTTTGTATTTGTGGTAATCTGTAATTAAGCAGAGAAACTCAGAGGATGAAGCCTCTGTGTCCTCGTGTTTTACAGAATCCTATGAACCCACAGTCATGATCTCTCCACACCCACAGAGGAAGTACCCTTTTAGGCTGTGACAATTGCTTATTAAAACTATTCTCTTATTTCATACCACAGACACGGACGGAATCCAAGGCAGAAAACAGAGTCTCAGATCATGACCATACAGCATGTTAATGGATGAACTCCACACAAAGCTTAAGTGTTTAAAGAGGCAGAGGGGCAGGCTGCCCATGACATGCCTTCTGGTCCATTTGGAGGACTGGTGCCCACACTTCCTCTGGGGCTGACTACTGCATAATAGCTGAGAACAGCTTTGATGTCCCCTATCCACCCAGACACAGCATCAATCCTGCTGGCACCAAGCTGACTGGCACTTGGGACAGCCTCAAGAATTACAACCATAAAAATTATGAGGGTGTTTTTTTTTTTAACAGACACTTTTACTTACAAAGCACCAGAAACATTTATGATGCCATTTCTTCTATCAAATTTTTGACCAAAACAAAGAACATAAGATTACATGAATGCACCGAGCTCACACATTCCCCTAATTTCCCCTCTCAGAATTACACAAATATGGCCCAACTTGCACAAAAGCACTGAGTACTAGTCACATCATAAAAACAATTTGCACCATAAATGCATGTTACTGCCTATGGCAGGGTTAATAGACTTAAGCCAGGGCGTTTAGAAGCTATCAACACCCTTAGCTGCTTAAACCACCAGAAGCACAGCATTGATGGGAAACTCCATGGAAAATTCTTTACACAGTGCACCAGACAAAGAATGGTCAAAAAATTAGCATTTTATAAAACACTAATGGATTTTGTTTGCTAATAAAAAGCAACCTCTACCAGAAGCATTTAAACAAGGATGATGCAGAAATCGAGATGAATACTTTGGCAAGCCTTACTGCCAGCTTAATGCCTATAATGAAAAGCAATGAAATGAACTAGGCATGTTGCTATATTAATTTTTTTTTACCTCATTAAATATTGATAAGAACTTATATTCCTTACCAATGCCAGTAGCAGCTAATTTTATGAATGCAAATTAAATTTAATTTTTACTCTTTGTGAACAAAGGTTTTATGCCTGTACCTCATAGCTACACAAGACTTCAAACAAATTTGTGATGCGTTATGAAAGCATAATAATAGAAGTGCCTACCTTTCTCAGGAACCGGACTCCATAGGTAAATACATAAAGGTAAAACGTAAATCTCCACCTGCAAAAGGTACAAGAGATTAACTCCAAGGAACCAGGTTTACACACTTTACAAGTTCAACTTGTGACTTCTTATAGCACTGCCAAACCACCACATCATGGTCACATTAACAGAAGTTGAAGCCAAATTTTGGTCTGGTTTTCTACAACTTTTGTTATCAAGCATTGTGCTCATCTGCCTGCTTTTCCCAGCCTCCCATTAGCCTTCTGAAAACACTGACTAATTTCACCTAAACATGACAGGAAAAAAAATTTTCAAGGATAATTAATTTTTTTTAAAGTTTCATGAAAACTAGCAGGAGAGCGGAGGACAAAGGACAACTTGCACACCTATTGCAGAGAAGTTCACTTGTTATTAGACACCAGGATAATGACAATAGGAAAATTTATTCAGCCTTCAACAGATTACTTTAGAGTGTTGCACATCAAATACAGTCTTCAGTAATTAAAAGTATCATGCACAGTGAGCTGTAATTTTGTGCAGTAGATTTCAGCACTTCACTCTTGAGTTTCAGGGAGTGCATTTTTGTCAGATAGATATGCTGGATACAAACATATATCCACAGTTTATGTCTGCTTCCAAAAAGTTTCCTTGATGCAGATTATTTTGCACTTTCCCAAGTACACATGAAGTAATCGTTGTGCTTCTAGTTTTTCTTTTCAGGCAAACTAGAAGCTAGGATCAAGATGCCATGGTAAGTAAGAGAGGAACCAGCACAAGATTTAATACGAAATCATCCTCTCCTCTATATCTTCTCCCTTCCCCAGTGAAAGGAGATATCCAGAGTATCTTTCAACCTTTTGGACCCATTATTGGCTTAGGAAAGAAGTGAGTAAATGGAAGTATAAGGAAATAAAATCAAAACGTCATGTAGTGTAAATTCTTAGAGGAATTCCTGTTTGTTGGGTTTTTTTTCTTCCTAAGGGTTGGAGTGACTACACAAACGTGCTTGACATAAACACCAGTGAGGTACTATTCATAACATTTATAGCAGGATGAGATGTAGCTTCTTTAGCATAAGGCAATACTGCAGCATGAATAATCTTCAGTTATGTATTTTACAGCACTTTAGTTTTTCTCTCCACTGGCAAAACTATTAGCTTATGGCTAATTGGCACTGAAGTGTGCACAGACATTACTGGAATGGTTTCAAAACTGAAAATGCTCCTGTGTAAAAGAAGGTTAATCCAAACCTTGTTCTTCAAAGCTACCTTTACCAGTATTTAGAAGGAAAGTTTTGTCATACATAAATAACCCTCTGACAAGCTGAGTACAGGAGAGTGTAAGAACATCAAGGAGATTTAAAACTTGGTATTTTCAGCTGAACAGAAACTCTCTCTTATCCTGTAGCCTCCACAGCACTGCAGAGATTAATTTATTCTATTTACATGATACAAATACCAATCCCTTCAAGGGTTCACTCACACCAGCAATACCTGCAGCCTTCATGCTGGCAAGTTTCCTCAAGATATTGTAAAAACAGAGTACTCACAGGCAAAATGTTAGTTGTGCTTGTAGAAACCTTCAGCTCACACACACCACACAGTAGAATAAGCAAGGACAGCAATATGAAGGAAGGTTTTATTTGGGTCAAATTATCTCATCAGGCCGATCCTATGGCTAGGAAACCTGCCATTTAACTTCAAGGTTACATACCTCATCTAGTAAAAGTTTGAAGGCTGTCACTGAAATAAAACTAAAACTACTAGGAGTGAAAAACTGTCTAAGCTGATCTCACTGCTGAGCACCCCCGTACCCTTCTTTCAGGCCTAAGTGCAAACAGTTTTGATAAATTCCTCACAAATAATTTTCTTGTTTTAAAAATCTCCTCAATATCACATTTATTTCACATTTCTCCACAAAAAAATTCATTACACATTTGAGGACATTCATAGCTTGCTGTTGGGAGATGCATTATTCCACAGAGGAGCTCAAACATAGACTAAAGTATCTGAAATACGTTAATGGTTAAGTTTTAGATGGTGGGTCTCAGGGATTTAAAAGTCTCCACAGACTTCAGAAAGACTGGTTGCAGCATTTGCTGCAGCTCTCACCTCAGAAGAAATAAAAAGGCCCTTTCCTGAAACAAGCAAATTCAGAAACACCAATTTCCCTGTCTAGCTTTCCACCCACCTCCCAAAGTGCTGCCACCGGTGCAGATCTGTGCTAAAGCCATGGATTGCCCTGTAGGAGAAAGAATTCCTGGAGCTTCGGAAAAAACTCAGAGCCAAGAGCCACCAGGTACTATTTGGTTCTGCCAAAGAGATCAGCTCGCTCCAACTGTTGGAATGCTATAGAGGTGACACATGCATATGTATATGACAATATACGCTGTTGGTCTTCTCTTTTTTCCCTAATCTGCGAAACAAGCCTACTTGGATTGACCATCAGAAGATGAAGCAACACACAGAACTGGTTGATAGGCAAGGCTGGTTGAAGTGCTAACTTCTTAAAAAAAACAAGCAATATTGAGAGAAAAGAAATTTCATTCCTCCTCAACAACATCCAGAAGTTATTCAACAAACTTCTGGCTTGGTCAAACAAAGAAAAATTCAAAACAAAGCAAAGTTGGAACTGGACCCCAGCATGCTTATCATCATTAAAACAGCTAACTCTGGTGTCAACAGAGCCACAAAACACTTTCCACTGATCTGTACCAGGCAGCCAGCTGTCTTTTCCATGGGCTTTAAAGGGAAATTCTGCTGGCTCAAGACTCCAACTGGAATCTCAGTCCCATACAAAGAAGTCTAAGGAGTTTCCCACATTGTTTTACTACTACTTGTAGATGGTTTATTGCTACAAATAACAGTGAAACATCCCCTGGCCAAGGTCAGATGGATGAACACCAGAAGGTTTGGAAGAAAAATAAGTTATTAAAATATCTATGGTTATACAGTAAGTTAGTATATCTGGTCTAGCTAGCTAAATAACTATGTTCAACATTTTAGTAAATGTTGCACATTAACTGCTAACACCTTAACAACTGGAGATATTTAATTTGTAAATGTCTTTTTAAAGAAAATAAATTTTTTAAAAAGACAAAGATGTAACTAGATGTTACCTACAAATTAGCATATATTGATATCTATATATTCCACCTTAAACTGAATCAACAGTTAAGACCATTTACAGAACAAGTGACATTTATGAGGTATTACAGTCCGAAGAAATATACGTACAACAAATGGTCAAAATTAAGGGATATTGTTCCCACCAGCTTCAGCTGTAGAGTAAAAAAAGGCAAGGAGACTACCTGTAGCTGTCAGCTACGTGTTATCAGAAACTTAACGGTAGACATACCAATAGTTCTTTCCACATGGCCACGCATAGATCACTATGCTTCTGAACACCCTGGGAATTGAATTAGCATTCGGTTTTCTGCTCGGTTTCCTACCTTGCTGCAGGGAGCCAGTAACCTAAAACTCTCTTGATGCTTTATTGGCATGTGAGCAGTCCTCACTGCCCCTCAGCTGCACCTTTTACTCGGTAGCCTAGCAGTAAGAACATCTGCCAGGCTTTGGAAAACCTAGGTTCAATTTTCTCCTGTCATATCTCTCACACACTTCTGAAGGGTTTGTTAAGCCACAAAGTCATCATGTGTAAGACCATGTCTTGTGAAGCTGTTTGATGTAGCAGATAATACTCCATGACCTGGGAGGAAGGACAGGGAGGAAAATGCAAAATGTTTCATTCAATTCAGATTTGTCTAGCAAGATTCCAAAGATGAACTCTCAATTCAATTCTCTTGCAACAAGTACGCTAATGAAATCCACGATCTATAGTATATACCTCTTTATCCCTCTGTTCAAGCCTCACTGCAGCTCACTGATGAAGAGATGCAAGTGGAGGGAAACAGTTATGAGTAGGAATCACATCCACTCACAGTACAGCCCAAGGTTCAAAGCACCTCAGTATTTTGGGAACTTAGGCAAAATCTTCTTTCTGCACAAGACATCATAGAACTGAAGGACATCTTTCTTAAGTGTGAGTTTATCAAGTCCCATTCCCAAATGAAGTCACAAAGTGGTAGTTAATTAAAAGAGGTCTTTAATTTGTCCTAGGTAATAGTCAGCCCTCTTGGTTGGAAAAAGCCCTTAGCCTGAGCACAGTCTGAATAGTCGCAGATCGCAGGGAAAGGAAGATGGCTGGCCAGCGGCACAAACCCCCTCTTATACCCTTTCCAATATCCTGCTCAAGGTCCTTCTTAGGCATCAGCAGCTCATGCTGAATATCCCTAGGCCACTGGGGACATTTATCATCTGGATCGCAGCTGTTGTCTGCAACAGGGAAAGAAACAACCTCTTCTAAAGCAACAGTAGCAGAGCCCAACCGAGTGGGAAGAGCAAGGCAAGATCTGTACTAAGATATCCTTTGTTCCCCTTTCCCCCCAGCAATACTCACTGCCCTATTAAAGCAATACAATGGAAGCCACTAGGGAAGCATCCCGTTGTGGGTGACAGCCACATCAATTCATGTTTAACTGGAAGATGATGACAGCTGAAGCTGCTCTGTTTTGTGAGAATTTGCTCTGGCCCTCAGACTTTAAACAATCTTCCAAGAGATTGTATAGACACACAAAATCTGAATGACCCACATACACAGAAAGCGTGTTGCTTGAAAGACTTTTTAGGTTAATTTAAATCCAGCAAACCCAGACGAAAGCACTCAAGAAACAAGTGTTCTGGAAGACTTGATCTGTCTGCTCACAATATGGATTATGAAGTTCACTTTAGTCCTGCCCTAACATGACTACAAGACTTCCAGATTGAACTAGGCTGGCATCCAGTCTGCTCGAGCTCAGAATGAAGGAGAACAAACCTGTTCACATTTGCCCTCCTGGCAAATTCTTCGGGTTGTGCTGTGTTTCAAATACGGATGTGACACACTGCAGTGAAGAGTCAAGCAAAAAAGTGACTCTTCAGTAACAAAAAAAAAATTATTTTCTAATGTAGTCTTAAAATGAATGCTCTAGAGTGCTTCAAGAGTGCAGGAGCAGATCTGACTGCTCTTGTTCAACACGAGTGCATTCCTGATCCAGAACACAGCTTCTTAACCTCTCAACCCTTTTAACTTTGAGCTGCTAATGAAAATTTAAAGATGCTTCAGCATGATAAAGAGCACTAAGAAGACGGAAAAGCTGGATAGCCTCTGCCAACTAAGTTGGCATACCCTGTCGTGCTCAATTCAGCAAAAACTATTTAAGTGCACACTTGAGCAAGCACTTCACTGGTTTCATGCATATGTCTAACCAGGTTCCCTTCATCATACTGATGAATTTTGTCCTTCAAATTTTCCCAACAATTTCTGCACTGAAATGTGACATTAAACTTAGCTAATAAAAGCAAACTGTTCAAGCAGTGTTCAAGCAAAGCACCCCTTACTCCATATACAGACACACACGTACTTTGCAGAGCCCACCACGTGGGGTTTGTGCTCTGTGTCAGAAAGATGCCATCCTCCCCATGAACCTGCTGTCCAGCAGAGTCAGCTCAGCTTGGCCACTCTCCCAGGAAAAGGGCTGCTTCTCCTAAAATAAGGCTGAAGAGGCACAAGGCCTCTCTGCTCTGGCAGTTTTTCCTTTCTTCCCCTTCTTTTGCAGGAAAACCAGCGACCCTGGCTGTGAACACAGGCACTCCCACAGAGACCCCAGCTTTGCAGCACACAGCCCTCCCCACCATAAGCATACACCCCTTACAGCTCAGATGCCAAACCAGTGCCTGCTGCCCAGCAACGGTGTGCCAGGATCCAAACTTATCCAACTGGCTTTTGACAAGCAAACATGAAACAGAATCAACGCACAATGTTAAAAGCATAACAGCCATTTCGCTTCCAGAATTGTAACTTACTTTCAGAGATGCTTGTGTCACTGATTTGCTCCAGTCAGGGCCACAAACAGCAATACAAGAATACCCCATTTCAAAACAGTAAAGATTACAAACCCCCTCATATTTAGCAACTGGCCACAGGCTTACCGCATTGCCTGCAGCCAAAGAAACTGGCTTTCTGGCTCTGAAAACCATTTTCAGAGAAGCTGCACACTCCCCAAATTTTTCCCAAAGAAATTCACTTCAGTACAATCTCAGATTTGCTGTTCTCAGTCACCCTCTGCTCAACTCCTGGCAGCGGCTGCTGGACCTCTGGGCTCGGACTTTGGGCTGGAAGCCAAACCGAGCACCGTCCCACTGAACTGGATGAGTATGTAGCTGGGCTATTGCAATCGTTAGCTGAGACTGAAAGCTATTTTTGCTGCAATTATATCCTGTGGCTGTCAAGAGTATGTTCACTGTGAGACTGCTCAAAGGAGCATTTCTGAGGCTGAGTTTAAACAATACTGAATATTTATTTCTTTTAAACAAGAAGCATTGCTAAATTCCCCAGACGCTCACTGTGATTTAAAGCAGTCCCATTTGAGGTTAAAAAAAAAACCCCAAAACCAAACACCAACAAACAGCTACCCTTCTCCCCTAAAACAATAAGAAATCCCCACAAAGATAATATTTTTGTAGACAATAAACCATGTAAAAATACAAGACAGAGCACAGCAAAATAATCCTTAATCCATCCAAAACCTAAACATTTAATGGTCTCACAAATTCAAACTTAAGACGATTTTGCAGTGTTAAGAGTTCAGTCCTACACTAATTAAGTTGCACAAAACTGTGCTTTTATATCAGGAACATGACAATTCAGGTGTTACTGTGTTTCATTCTGAGCAATCTGTTCGGATGATTTGCCTTCCCTGATGGAAGCCCTAACACACAGACACAGTGGGCAGTGCTATCCCACAGGATTGCTAGAGAATTGTGGTGGATGACTGTTAATGCTTCACAGCCTGAGTCACTATCTAGAAGAGTAAAGCGACAAATTGCCACCTTCTTTTGAGACATCAGCTTTATAAGGAGTGCAGAATATCAGAGTTCCAACTCTTTTCCAGGCAGAACTCAAAAGAAGACAGGGTGAAGGTAATTTGATAACCCAGGTGGCACACTCTCAGCGTTCAGCCTGGTACGCATGGATGTATGTTTCCAGTCGCAAATTTTCAGAAAGATCTCAAGAATTTTTACTCTAAATTCCAATCTCACAATCTCCTTCACCTAATAAAGCTCTTTTAAATAAACTAAGAGCTTTATTAAATTCTACATCTGTATGTACTTTGACCTTGATAGATGTATAGACTGAAAAGCCAAGCACAGAGCAGATCAGAAACGCAATTTAGGACAGCCCCATGGCATACCTTTGGTTCAGAAACCACAGGGAAGTGCAACTTTGTTTCAAACAGTCTGTACCCTCCCCTAAATCTTTACTCATCTTCATCCCTGATAATTAGTCTCACACAAAGCTGCAAGTGTGACAATATGTTTGATGGCAATAGCCCCGCTGCTCCATTTTGCTGCCTCCACATTTCTGCAAAGTCTTGCAGATGAAAGTAGATATAAAGAATGTTAATTTTAAAATAACCAGCCAATCAATCAATCAATCAATCTTCTTGCCCTTTTTGGCGTGGTGCTGCTGTTGAGTTAGACTGAAGCAACCACACAAATGGTAAATAGCTCCTCGCTATGGTAAAGCAGAAGTTATTTGAGGAAGGAGGCAGTTACGCCCCGCTCATTAAGATGTGTAAAATAGCAGGTATGGTAAGTTGAGAAATCTTTATTGCTTTCCTCTTCAATTTTCTGGCTTAAGATTTGACTGTCATCTGATTTTCCTCTTGACTGCAGTTCAAATCAGTTACTCAATATTTAATGTTACAGTGCCACTTGAGACCAGTCCTGTCCTAAATCTGTATGCTCAAAATGTAGCTCTGGAAGTCGTAAAAGCAAAATTTAGTAGTGCATAAAAACAGAAAGGAAACACAGTATTAAATTTTGAAGTGATGCAGTTTTATAAATAATAAAGCATGTTGACATAATTAGACCAGAAAAAGATGCATAATACAATAGGTGTTTTAGTAATTCCGTCTAGGTTACATAGCTTCTGCTTAATGGTTATGCAACTGTTATCTTCTGAGTGCTTTGAGGAATACATGAAATAAAGCTCTGGTAAGACCTCAGAGATCTATTAGCATTGCCAAATCTTGACCTACAAAGAGGTACTGCTATCTGGAAAGCTCCCAGGAAGAGCACACAGAAAAACAGATGTTGCTGCCACGCACCCTCCCCTGTGGTCTGATTAACAGAGCTGCCTTCCCATGAGCGATGTTCAATGCACACAGCTGACAAGCCTTGGAGAGGAAAAACAACCCAAAGTCTTTCCAGCCTGGACCTCTAGCCTCTTCCTGCCAGTGATCTTACAAGTCACCTGTTTCCAAACATGGCCTTTCAGATCCCCTGGGGCTATCCCAACAGCCACTCACTGTTTTCCACTTCTAGAGGAACAAAACCTTAAAATTTTTCAGATTGCACTTGCTTTTCACCTATCAATGTTGTCCTGGCTATGATGACCAACATACATGCATAAGGGAACTTTTGTGACAGGCAATTATCTTCTTAGACCAGCTTGTATTAACTGTTTCAATTTTATCTCATGTCGAACGCTACCCTCCTGAGCATTAAGTCATCTGCCACAGACTGGTTTTCAGCCTCCTAAAGCAGATGCTGATCCCTCACGGATACTGATCTTTCCAGAACTAGGCTGGGTGCTATTTCTCCACTTCCCTGCAGAAACTGCCCAGCTGTGCAGTGTACTTTGATCCATGCAGCACACAGAGCTTGTGCACAGCAATGACACACCCTTGATATTACACCATTACAGATCAGCCTTCTGGGGAGGGTTTGCTGTTTCTTCACTTTCTGTACTTCCATTTCAGATAATAAACCTCAGCATCTTCTACACAGGAGTTGCACTGCAGTTGAGTTTGTAGCAGTACATTCAGACTTCGCCTTGTCCTTAATTTTATTTTCCTTTTTGCATCCTGAAGAAGTACATTTACTTAGTCATTTATGTTCCTCCCCTTTCCCTACCTCCCAGTCATAATCTGTTGCACCACTGAAACATTAGAAATACTGATACAAGATGCTCATTACCTTGAAGGTTGTTTTTTTGGTTTGTTTTTTGTTTTTAAAGATTTAATATATTATCTTTCAGTATTCCAAACACACTACAAAAACAAACAGGGACAGGAGATTTTTGTACTATTTTTTCATGCAAAAGTGTTGTCATCAGAGCAGCAAGAATAAAACTAAAGAAGCCAGGACCCTAAATTTACCAAGAAGCAGCATTCTAAGCAAGCTATACTCAATAGTTTC
>VZTO01012865.1:30494-49466 GCA_013400615.1 Syrrhaptes paradoxus
TCTGTGATTCTGTGTAATAGTCTAAAAGTATTTACATAACTAACCATAAGGGATAGCATTACATATTTCACAACACAGTTTCTGCAGCACCTTGTACTGAATATTTCCTGTCTGATAGTCACAATTTCAATCATAGAAGATTTAACCTGCAAGTATCCAGGACTACATGAACAGATGCATTACTTGACTCCTCTGGAGAAATCCATGACAAAATTTAACTTTCACACACTCATGTTTTTTTCATCTGCCAGTTTCTCTGAACTTAAGGGAAGTGAAAAACAAAGCATCCCTGAATGAGCAAATGCTGGTCACCACTCAATAAAAACAGAAGGGCCTGTCACACTACTGATATCAGTTAGACAGAATGAGTGGAATTACATGGATGCAGATGAAGTGCAAAACATGTAGTGTACAGATGAAGTTACCAGAAAGGTCTCCATTGCATCCTGGGCTCTGTGTTCTGCCACAGCAGCTCAAACAGTAAGACAGAGGCTATATTGAACATTAGGCTACCATATGCCTATGGCTACACCAACAACTACCGTAGCATCATCCCAAAAAGCATTAGGGGAACTAGCAAGTTTATCACCTCCACCAGCACTGCACATGTGTTCTTGCTGAGGCCACTGCCAACATCTATTCAGCCACAGGCCACTGCTTGCCTCTTTTGAGCCTAACAATACGCCAAGGGATGCCCACCTTGCTGTCCCGGACGATGTTATATATGATGTTATGCCCAAATACGAAAATGTGCCAATCAAAAATTTGTTTCGATGTAGCTACAAGGGAAAATCTTTCCACAAAACCATTCTGATAGACAGCCATATAAATACAACATTAGGCAGGCATCATCTTGACCCAGGTTAGTTTATAGCTTTCAGCTCTCAGCAAAGAAAATTTAGGAGAAAAAAAAATTTCAAAAAATCAGAACAGCATATGTAAGCTGCCACATGAGCTTACAAAATATTTACATCCGAAGAAAATACTCAGTTCAGCTTTCTCTAAAGAGCATGAAAGTACATTATTGGACAACGTATGCAGAAAACAATGTAATGTAAATGCCTGTAACAGAAAAATACTGAACAACGTGGAAGCTAATTCTCCTCTCTAACTCTGTGTCTCCATGAACAGATGCACACAGTTCATATCTATAAAAAGAAAGGTAATCAAATGTAGCATAAAACTGTGCAACAACATAAATATGAGGGAGAAGAAAGGAGTAATGACTTGCATGCCAATTCATTCATTGTCGTGTATAAAATAAAATCTTACTGCCACTACCCTTCAGTGCGTAAGGTATTTTGATATGGATTGATTGTGACTAGCAACCTATAGAGAATTTAACCTGCAAGCCCTGGATATTCGCAGGTAAATCATTTGTCATATTCAAGTTTCTTGGTTTTGGTAGTTCTGAACTACTGAGTCTGTGCAGTTTGCAGTCTCCTGAGGAAGAGAAAACCCTCTACAAAAGGCATCCCTGGGGATCTCCTGTTGGACTAAATCCAGACCAGTGCGAATTTGGCAAATGCCATTTGCTAATGCTACACATGCAGAACAGCTAACAGCTCTGAAGACAGCAGAAATGGGAGTAAGAAGGGTATCCTTCTAAATTAGCATTTTGTTCATATTTGCCTTTATTTTTTAAACAAAAATAAGAGTGGAACTCTGTGGATATCTGCATTTACTGAAGATCCAAAAATTTGCATCCACGTTAAGAATGAAAATTTATTCTGAATCTGACAGTAACTCTTCATTAATAAATACTTGATTGCAATGCACTTCATAAAGTTATTACAGCCCAAGATAACATTGCTCATGTCTCTTTCATACTGCAAATATCTAACAGGTCAAACAAAAGCATAGTTTGAATTGGTAACAAAATGAACATCTAAGAAACAGAAGAGACCTTTCTATGAAAAGACAAAGCAATAATAAGTATTTTTAATACGAGAACAAGAGATATTAGTACCTAAAATCTACCACTTAGGAGAGATCAGTATCACAGACAAACACAACAATAACAAATGGTGAAGCAGCAGCAGCCCAGTGCTTCACGTAGAACAAGAGAGAGAAATGGGGAGAAAACCCTGTGCTGAATTCACAGAAGATCTTTCCCAAATCATCAAGAGTCCATTTTTAAGCCTTTATCTTCCCCAAATCACGAAGAGTCAGTTTTTTAGCTCTATGAATCTACTAAGCATCAAAAGGAGTCTTGAACTCTGTAGCATCCCAGACTGAGCCCTTACCTTCTTAGCCGAACATATCCCCTATACCTCTTCTGAAAAATCCCACCCGTCTCCATGTTCCTTTACTTTCAAGCCACTTGTCTGCAGTGTTTGGCAACTTAATTTAAAACCAAGGCTGACTGAAGAAGGCAGTTGGGTCTCTTCCATAATCAAGGGCTAGATAATTCAAGGCTAGTGGAACATAACAAAGCAGCAGCTACTGCAGTCTTTGCAGTTTTCCTTTAGCTGTCTTTAATCATTATATTGAGACTATAATTTTGAACTAGTGTTCACATTAACTAGAACTTAGGGAAGAATTATTTAACTTCCATAACATAAAATAATGATGAGCACACACAAACCACAGGAGAATGGAAACCTAGTTATTTTATTATAACCTTGCCTAATGTGCAATGATAATGTTAAGTGATGGTGTCTTTGCAAGACCAGCACATGAGTTAATTTAAACTTGTTAATTGTGTTAAAAATTGTGTCACAGGAGGCAGTAAGGGCAGGGAATTCTAAGTTTTTAAGTAATCCAATTTGAGGGAAGAGGAGAATTTAATAAGATGCAAAATGAAAAGTGCTTACAGCACAGTCTAAAACCAGCATGGCCACCAAAGAAATGTGAATTGTCTGAGGACATGGCATGGACATCTTTGCCCGTCTGCTCCAGCAGAACAGCATGGGAAGAGGGACGGCGATTCCTGACACTTAACCAATATTTTAATTTACCCTTAATCTCATGTTTGGGTGCACAGACATCCTGAGGCCCAGCTTAAAAAGAGGAAAGAGATCATAGACCAGATTCACATGTGAGAATGGCAGATATGGTAGGAAAGGAATCACAAAGGAAACTGCCAACCTTGCCCAGTTCTGAGGTCTGCTTCACACCAGTCCCCAACTAACTGGAGCCTCTTGAGCAGCATACTACGGAGTTGTAAGGAGTCAACTCCCATCTTCCCCTTCACCAAATGGTTCAGCTTCCCAATGCAGTGTGATAGCAGGGCAACAAGAGCAGAGCCAGACCTGTTATTTTACTATTCAAAATTAAGAAAGAACGATAGGAATAGTTAGGTAAAGGGTGTAAACATAATCATAAGAGCAGCCGTTCAGCAGAAGAGCCTTCATTCTCTCAGCCAGTGTTAATCCAAGCACTCGTGTAGAGCTGGCAGCAGGAAGAGGTGCACTCAGAGCACCGCATGGCAGACCATGCCCTGCTCCAGCACACCACGTCCTCCTACCCTGCCACATCAGAAGGGGCCAGGTGGCTGCAGCAATTCCCCCTCTTCTCCCCTCCACCACACTGAAACCCGAGCTTTCACACTGGATGCAAGTACTGCCCATGCCTCCCTGGTTTCCCTTCTGTTACTCAGATGCATCTATATTCCCCAGCACCACAAGCAACAGCACTCCAGCAGGCTTATATGACCACCTTGTGACCCACAACAGGAAAATTAGACTAACAAGCACCCTATGCTTTTATGCAGGGTGACCTTTAACTCCAGTAAGCATGGTGTGCTGCCCTATGAAACAGCTGTACAGCCAACTGTCTGGCACAGGGCTGGGCAAAAGGGAGGGTAAGGTCACAGGGGTCAGGGCTGCAGCAGCCTGTGCTGCTGAACTACACCCCGAGCCAGCCTGTGCAAGTGTGCCACAGCACAAAAGCACATAATAAAATCATAAAACGGGGTATAATTAAGCTGCTTATCCAGCATGGCCACCAAAGAAATGTGAATAGTCCAGAGCCTCATACAGCTGCTCCGAGAGGCAAAGTTGGAGGCATAAACCCACAGGAAATCACACTGCAGCAGCTGGACTCTCCTTTGGACGTGCGAGTGCCGAGCAAGCTGTGCGTTGGAGAGGAGGTATGTGCAAGATGTTTAGTCCTGATTCATCAAAGAGCAAGTGTTAGGGCAGAATTAAAATTGCTGTCAGTGGCTGCACTGTGTTCTCATCACTCTGAAATTAGGACAGCTTGGCAGCCATTAACTTATTCATGTGTCCAGGGACTCAGGCTACAAATTACTCTATTTTATGTAACTCAAGGCAACCAGTACTGTCTTGCCCTCTTTCTCTTGGAGCAGGGAAGCCATCAGTGAACCAGCTCTGAATGACATCATATGAAAAAGCATATTTACACAAAATAAAAAGCTTCAAGAATACTCTTCTGCTTCACACATTGCTTAGAGAGAAACAAATCCCACTCAGCCTACCCTGGTATGAGACAAAGGACTCACTAATGCACAGAGCTATTGACTGCTGCTCTCAAGGAGCAACATCTCACCGTGATGTAAAACAGAGCAGGATTTCTGTCTTGGCTTTATACATCCAAACATGTCTATGACTCCAGGCTTTTTTGTACAGCACTAGTTTTGCTGACATGAGTCTCAGTATAAATGGCTCATTCTCTTTTACCCTTTGTTGAGGCCTTGCATTCAAGCGTGTCTCTTCCTTTTCTGTGATATTGTTACATATAATACTCTTAAGAGAATAATAGCTCCTTGAATGTATCAGAGTCTAGATGTAACTCTTACAGCACTGTGATAAAATGTCAGCATTTTACATACTATAGATAACAATCACCAGACTCTCTCTTCTGCTCTCTACACTTCAGCTGCCACTTGCTAGACGACTTCAATTAGAGTCTCCCTTTTGGCACCTGTGACTCATCTCAACTTCCCTACTACCTGCAGCTATAATAAACTCTTCTTGCACTCAGCAAAGGTCACATCACATCTTCCCTGTTCTAGAAGAACTTCACAGACTCCAACTCTCTCCATATCTCATTGAAAACCTGTCCTTCCTCGCAAAGCTGCCTCACAAATCTAACTCTGCCAACACCTGAGCTCCTCCGCCCTTCATGCCACAAACGATGTGCACTCACATGGCTCTTCTCTTCCCTACCTCTGTACTCCAGTTTCAGCATGCGTGATACTTGACAGTTAAAGACTTTAGTCATCACAACAGTTTTCTAAGCAAACTATGGATACAATCTATGTGTATCAGCACAATACCAAATACTTTGTTTGCCAAGTAAATGAAACAATTTAACTAAAATTACTAATGAATTATTGCTCCAGGAGAGCAATGAATTCTATGAAAGAGACATGAAAACCTGTTTAACTACTCAGTGTGAAAAACTGTTTTCACTATTCAATTTTGAACATGCTCCTTTCCATTTTCATTTAATACCTCCTGGTTCTTGCATAATGAGATAAGTAGTTGCTGTTCTCCATTTATTTTCTTTACATGTCATCTTCTCCATATGATTTTTATGTTGTACTAAAGCGACACTCTCTCTTCTTCCACTGACTCTGATCTCCTGCACAATCCTTGTAGCATTTACAGTGCTGCTATTTGCATCTGCAAAGTACCATACTTTCACGTAACATTTAATAAAAATGTCAATNTATTTGCATCTGCAAAGTACCATACTTTCACGTAACATTTAATAAAAATGTCAATTAAAACCAGTTTGTTCTGCTCACACCAGTCTAGCATCACAACAGGAGGTAGTGACAGGCAGCCCAGCTCTACAGGTTTCACAAGTAACAGTTTTATTACCTTCGAAGACAGCTTTACCCAAGTAGTGTAAGAGCTAGCCTATGTTGTTCCCCCTTGCCTTACACCAACACCATCATTAAATCTGTATCACCTGATGTATGAGTCCTTACTGATTTTCTAGAGTTCAAGGTTGCAAGTTTGGATGGGCTCATATCCACAGTGCCCAGGCTAGAATACTGGACAGCCTGTGCCCTGGATCTACTTCACATTCATAAGAAATACAGCTCTGAAATATCATGGGTATTTGTGGGTTTTCCTGTCTTTCCCCCTCTCCTTTCTTTTCTTCTGTCCCTGCAAGGATGATCCACATTTCTGAAATACTAAGAGTGCTGTATTGCACTTTGCCAGAATGGCATTTTTACAGCCTGACACCAAGTGTCTGCTGCTCGCCCTATGGCACAATGTAGGGACAGTAGCCCTGCTTAGATAAAAAGAGCATTCCAGCTGGAAAAGTCAGATTTGGCAAATTTTATATCCATATTGTCTGTCTGGAGGAAACTCTTGAGTAAACTATCTTTTCAATGAATTATCCTTTCAATAGAGCCTGCACTCCCTCTTGGCAAGAAGTAGCGGCATCACCACGGAAGGGAGTCCAGTTGCAAATTAGTATTCATGAAGTGCAGCCCATGGGAGATGAGACTGCCTGGGGCAAAATGGAGCGTGACAGTGAAGGCACACCCTTATCTTCCAGCTTTGGATCCATTGTGAAGGCAAAGGTGACTTTTTAGACATTATGTTGCTTCAACTAAATGACAGCTGAGATCTTCAAGATGCTTTTTTTAAGAGAGACACTTAACATAATGAAAAGGATAACAGAACCTCACAAGTTTGATAATACAAAGAATCCATTTTTGTTATTAGTTGTTCTTTCTCTAGCATTTCTACCTTAGAAGTCACATGGCAGGTTTATGACTCCCTTCTTCTAGGGGTTAAAAACCAAACCAAATAAGAACATGCTTCTTGCTTTACAAGCACTTTATGTCTATTTAAGAGCCACCAATTTACTTTCACCAGCAGCTTTATGTACTGCTATCAGGATTCACTGACATGAAGTTTCCCTATTTTTTAATGGAAGGATACACGTTACTTAGTAACATGCCATGCAGTAAAGAAAAAATAAATAAACGAGTAATCAATAAAGACCTTCAGAAAACACTGTTAAAAAGTGGTCTTCACTTCTGATGAAGGCTGTCAGACTCAGCCTTTATTGGTTTTTCAAATGCAGCTAGCACAAGCCAATAAGGAGTTCACATGGAAAAAAAAATCAAAACTGTGGATGGGGCTCTGTGCGTGTTATAATAAAGACTAAAAATAAAATTGTTGGTTACAACAACAAAAAAGCCTTCCAGCAATGAAGATTTATGCTAAGTGAGAGTAATTTCTCAGATAATTAACCTGAAAAGGGTACATTGTTTTACAAAGACAGATCATGCCACAGTTGCTCCTCTCTCCTTTTGATATAATAAGCTTGGCCCAGCTGGAGCGTACAGACAGCAGCAGTAAACAGTGACACCGAAAACTTCTCCAAAGTAAATTAGGATGCCTCAAAATTTGTTTTGCAAAGTGGTACACTTTGCTGAGTAAAGAAAAATCTGTGTTCACACCGTCTAGCCTTGACTTGATGCACCCGTCCATTAAAAGAAGTTAACTTGGGCAACTTCTCAGCTTGACAATGGCACTCAGATAAACTGGGTCAATCACAGCAGCTAACAGCTTCCCCCACTTTCCCTTTCCAGGTCTGTTTTAACATGGTGGTGGTGTGACATAGTGGCTTTGGGGAAACCACCTTGTTGCATGACTGGAGCCAAAGCAGTCTCTTTGCTTTAAATCCAGTTATCATACTAGAAGGAATACTAGTCCTCTTATGCTTCCTGCTCAACTCCCTTTGGTTTAAGGCCATAGTGGGGAGTAAGGAAAAAAATTAAATCAAAAATCTACTTCCAGACACAGAGAGGTATACACAAATCTACACTTCCTATTCCTCAATGATATGACACAATGCCATGTTCTTCAGACACCACTAACAGAAATAGAAAGTAGCTACTCCAGTATCATTAAAGTTTCAGTGAAGCACCATGAATATTTCACCCACAGTCACTGAAAGCTAACTGAAATACTGAAAAGAAGAAATTGAGGATCAACAAGAAAAATATGCAAATTACTCAACCTTTTTCACCTGTATAAACAATTTATCAGTCCTATAAACTGTTTCAGTACAAAGTGTTCCAGTACACTAGTAATTAGTAATTACTTAGAGGCTTCCAGTAGTATGCCTCATTGCAGATTGCTGCTGTTTCACAGTGACTTCCAGAAATGTTGGATTTTCCTTGATGCTTTCTCTTTCAGGTGAGACTGCTGTCTTATGATTGATCATGTCAACAGAAGCACCTGTCCCAGAAGCACCAAATTGCAGCATGCAGCCCACAGCAAGACACAGCCCACTACAGTACATGAGGAAAAGCAGCAGCTGAATTATCTGCCCAGTTAAAAAAAATAATCCAGAATTATAATAGCACAGAAAACCTCTAAATTGTTATCAGCATACTAGTTAGGTGTGCAGTTTCCCATTCACCAAGCAGTTGATTGAGTTACCAGTGCTGTAGATCTCCTGAACAGACCACAGCAGCAGGAGAGAGGTTATGCCTTGTACCTGTGGGAGAGCAAGGAGGAACAGCCATTCCTGCCCCATGGAAAAAGCAGAGGAAGACAAGGGAGATTTGTTAATTCTATGGCCTTTGAATAGTAACTATCACACCCAGAGCACATAGCATGGCTTTACAGACCCATGTCCCTGTTCTGCTTTCCGTCTGTGAAACACTGGTTTGTTCTCCATTGCATGTAGCACTGAGGCAGCTGAAAACCTGTATTCACAAATCAGAACTAAATGGACCCATAATACCATTTACAACATATTTTTGCTTGCATCTTAAAGATCATTGTATTCAGCAGTGTTTTAGAAGCTGACTTAAGAGGGCCTAAGGCTATTAAAAATTAAGAGCTAGAAGCTTTTTGACGCCTATTTATTTTCTAGTGCTTTACTGCTACACACAAAGCACAGACTGATGAATTCTTTTATGCACTTTGTTAAAATTTGTATCAGCACCATTCAGAATTTCAATAACCAAGCAGCTGTCTCAATTTCTTTCCCTTGCATAGTTATTTTTCCAGTACAATTTTGTAGGAATTACTCTGCTAGTTGAGAAAAGCAATATGGCCAAAAAGTTGCAAACTGCCCAGAAAATTTTCACACAAGTGTGCGTGATAAGCAAAAAAATTTTCTGCATATATCTGTCTCTATCTATATACATACACGTGCACACGCATATATATATAACTATAGATGGATAAAACCTCCCCCAAAGCAACATGCATAAACACATTTTCAGTTCCTTAGGAAAAAGAATATATTCTGGCTAGGAGATGAGACAGAGAATTTTCCCTACATCAAAACTAAAGATACTTACAGATACTTTAGTATCCAAGCTTTTTCTAGAGAAGAATGAGAAAAAAAATCTTAGGCTCTTTAGTCTGCACATTTCTGTATTTTCACATGTAGACTGTTGCATAAACTCAAAAAACTCTCTCAGCCATACGTTCCTTACAGCCACTCTTTGGAAATCATGTAAATGTCTCTATTAATAAACAGCTTGCTTAAATGTACGTAGCTGCAGGACAGGTCGTCAGCCTGATTACATTCCAAAGTTCCAGGCTAATAACTTAGGGCATCACAAATTCCTTCCCTTTGCACCAAACAACAAGGGAGGAAGACAGGATGTTTGCTCTTATCTACACTACGTGGGCTTTGAGAAAAGCAGGCATGCCTTTACCCTGGTAGCGTGAGCAGCAGTGCAACGCTGAAACTGGGAAGAAACTGGAAGTGGTTTGGTAATCACTATTGCATTGGATTTCTGATCAGACATTAAGAAAGACATTCTTGGATCCTGTATTCTGTCTGGCAATCAGGAAAGTCACTATTCATGGTCTTCCAAGAGTTCAATCCTCCCAGTTGTCCCCAGCATACCTTGAAGACCTTTCCCCACTAGCTTATTCCATGCCTGGAATTCTAATTCTGCTATATTCAGATGCAACATTTTTCCTTAAGACATTTTTGGGAACTTAACTTGCGGTCAGACACCTTTTTTTTTTTTTTTTTAAATTTAATACATTTCTGTGCACATTCTGTGCATTTGATCCAATTTATATCACCTGCCTATAAACAGATTGATGGTCCTCTGCAGAAACAACTTTTAGCCTTGTAAAGTACTGCAGATATTCTCCATGAATAACTCAGAAACCACATAAGCTTCAGAGAAGATTCAAGGTAATCTACTTTGTGTTTTCTCATGCACTGCACACCAAAAAGTACAGAGCACAAGGTCCCTGTCTTACTCTTGTTCGGGAGAAAGCTTATCTTTCCTTGATGTTAGGCTGTGCCATGGGGACAGAGAGTAAGGAGTAAAAAACCAAACAGAAATGCATGGTGGTAGAAAAGTCCACTTTGAATGCTCAGTTCATCACTTTTTCTTCTCCTTTATGCACCGTGGATCTTTGAAGTTGAGGAAAGGAGCAAAACTGCCCAAATTCCCACAAGAGAAAGAAAAGCTATGGACAGACTCTCCCCTGCAGCTAATATAGTAAGCTAAGTGCCCGAGCATTACAATCTGAGTTTATAGTGGGTGGATACCTTTCCTAGTGACTACAAACACTCTGCTGTTAACTACAGGTTTCATGTCAGAATCACCAAATCCGTGAGAAACAACCTATTGACTTGCTACTAAAATAATCCTCAGCACCCATCTATTACTATCTTCCTGACTAATGCTGGATCGTGAATCATCACTAGGTGAAATTATCTACCTCCTATTTTGTATAGGTAGTTATCACCATAACATCTGAAATCTTCCCACCATTACCGGTCTCCACAGATCTGACATTCAAATGGCACCTTCTCTTTCAGACTGACACACAAAACTCTATCGGGTGATAGGTGGTTAAGGTCCTTGAAAAGTCATTTATTTTCACTACCATGCTGTGGCACTAACAGCATGTATAAAGAGATTTTGTTACTGCCTTTTTCTTCTAGGGTGTCATTCATCCCAGCCAAGCATGTTTCTCCTTGAGTTTCACTCTCAGCCTTTGTCCTATTGAAGCTCCTCTACCTTAGACAGTAACCACACTACTGATTTGGCAAGAACGATAAGGCAGTCCGAGATGGTCTATGGCCCTTCTGGCACAGCTGCCTTCTCCTTTGCATCATGGAAAAGCCACTCTGGGCTCAAGGAACACTTTGCTAACAGCAAATTGAATCATTTCCATGTAAAAAGAGTTGGAGCTCTTTTTAAGCAGCTCCACATTCACTGTGGGTTCTGTCACTTTTCTTCCCAAGTCACAGTCAATCAATGCAGTTGCCAGCAAAGCTGAAGCCTTCTCTGGAAGGACAACAGCAGCTCAACAGTTGAAGGTGTAGGTGGCGATCACTGTCATTTTGCTTGCTCTGTGCCTGCTTATTACATAAAGGCACATTTTGTTCTCTGTCAGGGCTACAAAACTCTCCACTTGCACCCCAGTTACTGAAGTCTTGGAGTGCTCCCTTTCCCACAACTGTCATGAGCACATGTGCTTTATGCAGCCCACAGCTCCAAAGCAGCTGCCACACACGGACTCTACATCCAGAAAGCCACCCCATTAACTCCATAGCTGTGAAAAGGCTACAGACACACAGGCTGCTCCAAACACACTGAAGTGAAGCACCACGCTTATTGCCCTGATTTAACTAGACAACCATTTAAAACCCATACTGAGGGGAAAAAAGGGTATCCCTGGCTTCCCAGTGCTACTCTGAATACCTGCCAACAACTCCATCCAGCATGTGTGACAGGATGGCTGGTGGCAGACACTGCAGCACTGGAATGCTATCAGGGCAATGCACACACGGTTGGGCGGGTAACACCACATCCTCACAGCAGCACGTACATACGGAGATGAAGAAGCAACTCGCACTGCCCTTTCTACAAACCACAAGCAAAGTGAACCTGAACTATCTACTTATTATTTACACCACCTTGCTTCTTCTTGGACAAGTATTATCATTATATTAAGTACACATATTGTAGCAAAGCCCAATGGCTCTCTCTAAATGAAACTGACAATTCTGTCAGTGTAAGTTAATGACATTCATTACAGCTTGCGCTTACCTTCCAGTTTGCCTTCACAGCTCTCATCTGCATGCTTTTTCCATAATGTATGCCCCGAAGGAGCAAGTTCAGCACCCATAACTTTCCTATCTGTGCCTGTATTTCATGGTACATTTAAATTTTTTCTAATTCTAGGTCAGCCCAGATGTGCTGGCACTAATGCAAAAGAGTGAAGTCTTTGACCTGACTTACAGAAGCAGTCAAATATACCACCCAAATATGCTAGCTCTAACAGTAATACAGTTTTATTTTTATTCCAAGATTCCACGGTCTTTCCCACAAGTTAAGCAGACAAGTATAACATTACCAGCTACAACCCTTGTAGGAAAAAAAAAAAAAAAAAAAGGTTGTTCTTCACTGATCCCAAAAATCAGTAACTCTAGACCACCAGCTGCTAGTAACAGGATGACTAGGTTTATCCATAATCTCACCCTGCCTGGCTTTATTAAATATTTAGTAGGGTGGATTTTAGCTGTACCAAGGAAAGGACTTAAGCATTCTGACAGTTAAATTCCTCTGCTTATTAAAGCACAATCATCTTTAGACAATTTATCTTCCTTCTTCTAAAACAAAAAAGGACTCTGGTTCTCTGAGCTAGAGACAAAAGTTTAACATTTTGTGTTACAAAAACATTTTGGTTTACATTTTTTAACATTTAACTCTCTAATTTCTCTCCTATTCATTCCTTAGTTGAAAGTAAATACCAGTTGCTACTTGTACCATATTTCAGCTATGGTTTGGCTTTGGAAAAAAAAGCCTTAATACATTATTTATTCAGGACCATATTATGAGCCTTCCTGTATGTGTCCACAGGAATATAAAGTTTAAAGAAAATACTTGGGAAATCTACAAAAGGAAAAAGGAAAGGAAAAAATATATATTAAATATATTTAGTAAATCTGCAGAAGTGATACAACAGTATATTCCACAAACTGTTTTTTTTAATAGACATACACACACACACACCCTCCCTCTCTCTCTGGCTGGTCTGCAGTGTTTTTCTGATTTCTTTACTTGCAATTTCTTAAATAAATATTTTAAGAATTGTTATGAATAAAAAAAAACCAACTTGGAAAACAAGATTAACTAAGATTTGCTTTCCAGCTTAAATAGGCTTCCTCCGTTTCTGCTGACATTTCTACCTAACACTTCTTTCCCAGCTAAGAACTGTAACTAGAGTTTTAAGCCATCAATAAAACAACTACTTGTCCAACAGGGTGTAATAAAGCCACTACTTGTTTATGGCCTCAGCAATATTTGCCAAGGCTCTTGATTTGAAGCATGTAAAATTTGCCTTAAAGGCAGGACCTTCCACATCAAAGGAACAACATCCAGCAGTGCTAGAGGGCTGAGTCTTAGAATTAATGAATCTTTTAAATAAACTAGTGTTATTCTTTGTGTTTTGTTACTAATTCAATGTCTATCAGTCCTCCTTTAAGAAAAACATGTAAATATTTTCAGTGGATTTAATTTTCCATCCTCTGCAGATTAAGTATTAATATGTTAAATCCAGCTGGCATGGAAATGTAATACAGATACTAAAAACAATGGAGTCTAAGTAGAAAAACAAACTTTATGCAAATAACTAGTTTGAGGAACAGCTGGGTACTGGGAAAGATTCCTTTGAATTAAACCCTGGCAGGTGAAAAAAAACGTACTAAAGAAAGTATAGAAGCCTTTAGATTCTCTGAGCTCAGTGCACCAAAGAAAAAGACTAGTAAAAGGAGACAAGCCTGGGATGAGAAAAAAAATAAAGGGTTTAGCAATGCAACTGGCTTTTAACTTTGCTTCTCCATCTCAGATCTCTGTCTGGTTGTATAGCTAAACATTGTGCTATAGAGACAGCTTTCTGGCCTAACATCAGGCAATTTGTCTCAAATGATAATTTTCTACCTGCCTACAAAAATACCCACGAAGAACAAAGGGAAAAACTGATGAGGACACGGGCTTAACAAGACTCAAGAAGACAATGCACATCCTTACATGCTCTCACAGAACTTTGTAAGAGTGCTGGGCTTTTCCTGGTTGCGTCTTTGTCGAAACCAACGTTGAATGCTGCGTACATCCCAGTCCAACTGCTTGGAGAGGCCCTCCAGCCTCTTCTCATCTGGATGCTACAGAACAGAGAAGGATAAAAATTATTGTCTTGCCCAGCTGCAGTAACGCCACTTTAAATTCAGAACCACTGTAATTGTCTTTCGATGTCTTAGAGGCTGCCTGTCAGATGCATGGATATATAGAAATAAAATCAATTTCACAGAAACCTGCTGGCAGATCCACATCAAAATACATTTACAGTGACTATTATTAATATAGAAGGACATATGCTGTAATATTGCATGCAGGTTATTACTAATAAGAAACTTAAAGGGGACAATGGGATGAAAACATGCTTGAAACATGGAAAGTGATGATAAGTAGGGATAAAATGCTGTGCATTTCTCAAGCAGCAGGGCTTACAAACACACTCCCTGCCACATGCTATGCCTGTTCCATCCTCCTGAATCAGGATCTTTGGCCTATCGACTGTTGCCCTAGTGAAGATTGTTTGACTGACATGGAAAGAAGATTATCCCATGTTTGTGCATGTTAATGTTAAAAAAAAAAAAAAAAGAGGTCATTAAACAAAGTGACAACTTCAAAAGGAAGATCAACCTTGACAACAAGGACAGAGAATTTTTCTTCTGTAAAATTAGCTACACTGAATTATTCTCCAAAGCAGCAAATGTGGAACTCTCATTCCATTAGAGCACCTGCAAACCAGTGCAGAGGTAAGGCAAAAGAAAACCAGTTGGTCCTTAATTTGATACTATACGGATAGAAGAGCAGTACGGGGCCACATTTCCAATTGTGCAGCTATTCTACATTTACAGAACTGCATGAGGACTATTCATATATTTTTCCTGATCACATTCTTTTTTTAAAGAAACAGGAAAAGGTCAGTTACATATATTGAATAAGATAAAAGAGCTGCCACAATAAAGACTTTTTAAAATGTTGTAAGATGTAAAACAGCAAAGCTTTTATCAGGATGAAGTTTCATCTATTATCCTCCAGGAAAAGACAGGAAGGAAAGGGAAGGCAAAGGATGAGACAAGAAAAGGATGAAGTATTGGCCATCCATCTCAAAAAAAAGAAAAAAAAAAGGTTTTAGTCAGCCAAATTAGCCACTAGTTTTTCAATGAAAAGTTAAGAAAATCCATTCTCTGTAACCTCAGAAAAATCAAATGATTGATGCAGTATAACAGGACAAAAACCACACTAAGTGCCATGGGGATCCCAGGACAGGGTAAGACACACAAGCAAGACAGATCCATGGCGTATTTCATTGTCCCTGACACTGAACCTAATTTTGCCCCCTATGACTAACGCTCTTGAAAGTTGAGGCTGATGCCTTTGCTGTAGTGTGCCCAGCTGCAGCCTGGAGCTGAGGTGGGACTGGAAGTTTCTGCAGCACAGTGGCTTCATCCTCCAGGCCTCCACAGGCCTTTCCACTACCAAATGGCTGACCACCAAGGTCTTCAGGAGATGCTAAAGGACACATGACAAGGGGTCACTGCCACAGGAAAGCTCAGGACATTTCAGAAGCATGGACGGGATGACATAGAGGTTTAGTTGAGGTGCCATACAGCGAGAGCTGTAAAGACAGAGACATTAAGTGGCGGGGGGAAAAAATCTGCAAGCTCTAAAACATTATTCAAAGGATGTTCATCACATCAACAGCTGAGGCACCAGCAAGCCACCAGCGCCCTGTGCTCAGGCAGATCCCCTAGAAGGAACAGCTTTGAAGTTTAATGGAAAACACAGAAGACCAGTCTTACTGGCTCACAATTTTGCTGCTTTAAAAAAAAAATATTATGATTTTATGTAAATTTCTAAAAGATAAGCAAAAAAAAGTATGTGTCCATATGGCACCTACGAAGTGCTTCTGTAACAACTTTTTTTTGATTAAAAGCTTACAGGAGACGTCACGAAGGGATGCACAACAGCTCAAGCTGGCATGACATTTAAAATACAGCGCCACATTTAGCAGTTAGCTTTGCTTTCTTCAGACATAGTTGACAGTGCCATATCCATTTTATAAGGTAAATATTTTAGTAAAATACTCTACCTTTGTAATAGCTGTGAAAACTTTTTCCAGGATGGCATTAGGTTGAGCTTTCTGTGGTCCATTGGCTTGGACTTTAAGGCCTAAGGCACATGGTTTAGCAATGAACCTGTGAGAAACAGAAGAGGAAAAAAGAAAAGTTAAATCCTTCAGTTATTTATTTCATTGCTGTTATCAATCAATGGCACGTGGTAAATGCACAAACATTACAACCCTGCCAGCAAAAACAATACTTAGCCTAATAGCTCAAAAGCAAGCTCATACAGGTGATTATTGCAAAATAAGTAACATCACTTTGAGGGATGAAAGAAACTCCGTGGAGCAGATGAAACTGAGGAGTTTCTTTCATGTTGTGAAAAAAAGGGAGAGAAAAGGAGCATGAGAGGAATGCCTCCTAGAGAAGTACCAATGAATGAAAAGAGCAGGGCAGCTTGCAAAGAGAAGGAGAGCACAATATTATTCTCCAGAGTTTTTTTCATAAATCAGTTTCCAGAGTAGCTGCTGCCTCAGGACTCCTTTTGCACAGTGGAAATTCAAAGTCCTTAAATGCAGCAAGCACTGAAGCTGCCCAGTCAATACAATTTTTTAAACCATGAACTGTAAACAGTATTGAACCATGCCTCAAAGACCTTGTTCTCCCTCCAAACTCTTCTGCTAACACATGAAGCTGTCACAGATCCAAACACCAATCCATAAATTCGTCTAGTTTATAAACTGGGTGTCTCTGATACATTTTAGAGATGAATTACATAACCTACGTTACATACACTTAAAGATGACAATTTCACTGGTGTATCTGTGAGTACAACTCTGGGAAACGCAAGGAAAGTACAAAGTCTGTACAGGAATCACGTTCATATGACCAGTATGAACTTCTGACATCTTTGAACTATTTAACTCCTGATTTCACTTAAAAGGCTTACATTTCCTAAGACTTAATTTGCCAGCATGGACCAAAACAACACACTCAGTAGGTTGAGAAGTAGTTCCACATTCATCCAGCTGAATGACCACAAGTTCTTAAAAATCATGGAATTCTTATCCACACGCAAGCCCCATTTTAAATGCTGTTTGAGCTACAACTGCTGTTTCTGCTATCTTTAAGAGAGCACAGCCGATTGGAAAGAATTAAGTCCTAAGCAATGCTATGGTGGTTACAGCAATAGCACTTGGTAAAGAAAGATGGGTCATGCCAGACCACCTTGTTTTCCTTGTTTCTCCAAGAAAAAATTCTTGATGCGTTGAAATGCATATGAAGGCAAATCCTACAGCCTGGAACCATTTTGGTGACTATATGTGAGGGGGGTGGGAAGTCATATATCCAAATACACATCAGTGAACTCACTCTTTGATCCTTATATAAGAAAAAAAAATTATTACACTCTGTAAAAGTTTTATTGCAATCTGGATCAGCTGCAGATTGCAACCATACTGCTAGCTCCCTGGCATCAACCAAATCAATGGCACTGCACCAAGTGTAAATTCCCAGCTTTAGGGTTAAGAGCTTTGATGATACTAGTTTCACTGCTGAGCATAAGCAGAAAGCAGTCCAGTTTTCTGCTCATGAAACAGCAGCATATAAACTCTGTACGTGTTACACGTAAATGCCATGTAATCTAGCTACACTGGAAATTTCTATATTACCTAACGTATAAGGAGACAAAAAAGCAGCGAGAATTGTATTCTCTAGTTTAACACGGACTTGCAAAATCAGTCTCCTCTGAAGTAAGACTTGATTTTTTTTTTTGTTATTGTTTGTTTCTTTGGGGGTTGTGTTTCTTTGTTTGATTGTTTTTTTAAATACATCTTTCAACTTCTGTTTTGCTTTTCTCCTTCTGCTGAGTGAAGGAATGAGATAGCCATGATACAACTCCAATAGAAAGGCAGTTCCCTAAACATGCTAATTTAAAAGAAAAAAAAATTAAATTTGATAAAGTCAAATGCAGACTAAAAAGTCCTAGCTAGAACAATTGCAGAAGGAGCAATTCTAACAAGCTTCATGTTGAGTTGATCTTCATTTAAATCTAAGCAAAGCAGCTGCGTTTACTTAAATGCCATTCTTAAAATGACATCTTGCTAATGAACAGGCTAGATAAATCCAGAGCAAAGCACAGATACAGTGTTTGTCTAGATTTTAAAGAGAAAAGAACGGCAATATTGATTTTACCTAAAACAAAACACATTTTATGCTTCAATTTGGTATCTTCTAAATAGGAATTTAAATTTTTCTTCCTTTGCTGCTTATGTTTTTCACATGCACTGGAGGAATGGGCACATGACCTGAACCAGTGCTCGTCCACAAGGACAGCACAGCGCCGTAAGGACATGTACAGGGTGCACAGCTGCAAGACACAGGATGATCTTGGCCAGCTATGTCTGGGAGCAAGGGATAGAGAAAGTTAAAAAAAAAAAAAAAAACAAAAAAACAAACACAAAACACAAAGGTCTCTCTCCTGATACACTCTTGTGGTCTTTCTCCATTTTTGAAAAAAGCTTAAAAAAAAAAAATCCCCTCAGGGTATTGTTAATTCCTAGTAGGACACTCAAGGGAAATACAACAATTTTAACATAAACATTTTATGCCTGCGATACTGAGCAGGTCTGGCCACCAACTCAAGTGTGCTTGAGCCATGTCCATGTGATTGCCTTAGGTACAACTGGTAAAATTTTAGAGATTTTTTACTTTCCATACAAAAATGTAATGAGCTTTAGCTATACTTTGCAGTACAAAAATTGTTATTCAAGGTTAAAATAGAATTTTAAAGTAGAAGTTAATCAATAGGATCCCAAATGTCACACCAGGTGCCATAAAAAGCACCATTAACATAATTCTCACTAACAGTTTTCTGTAATAATTGAAATAGAATCATAGAATGGT
>VZTO01012866.1:0-54994 GCA_013400615.1 Syrrhaptes paradoxus
CCCCCTTCAAATCTAGTTTAAATAATTTCCTATACTGATATAGGAAAGGCCACATTGACATTATGGCCACACATAAAAATTGACTCAAGGCAAAGAGCATCACACCACATTGGTATACCAAAAGAACAAGAAGGCTTATGATGTTCCAGGGTAGTTATTCATCAACATCTA
The DNA here is from genome assembly GCA_013400615.1 of Syrrhaptes paradoxus. NCBI lineage: Eukaryota > Metazoa > Chordata > Aves > Pterocliformes > Pteroclidae > Syrrhaptes > Syrrhaptes paradoxus. The sequence continues at coordinate 172 of VZTO01012866.1, forward strand.
AAGCAATAGATAAAATGTGTTGACACCATACTAGACAGGTCATAGAACAGTCAATTATTTAATTACCTAAGTTGAGCGATCTACAATAAATGTTCACCAGATCATTCAGACATCATGTTATGAAAGTGTCCTGGGTATGGCAAAACCCAGATGGGGTTCTGGGGGCTCTGGAAGAGAACAGGCCCAGCATAACCTCAGATTGCCTTGAAAACTTGTAAAAATTTGTAAAATGCCATTATTTCACTACTGTCATAACATCAACTTTTCTCACTGTTTCCTCATCTGTTTTTAGAAAAGAACTCAGATGAACTACCATGTGGTGACAACCGAAATAATAAAGCTTACACACACATACATACACCCTTCAATGATCCATTTTGCACATAAATGTATGACAAATCATGTGCACAACACTGTTGGATCTGTAGTTATGACACAGCTGAACTGTGAATACCAAACAAACAATCCAGGACATCAATCCTTAACACAGTGGAATCATACAAAAATGTTGTACAGAACTTCAGTGAGATCCATCCTCTCCATTGCAATGGCATGATGGTTTATTTTAAATTTGCTGCTCTAATCTTTTATTTGATAAATTTTAATTTCCAAAATTAATGTGAATTTCAATTATAGTTGAATTCTGGAAAATTCCTGTCCATTCCTTAATTTTCTTAAATAAAAAATCCACAATAAATCTACACTGTCCAAGAAACCTTTTGGAAGGTGCACTGGCTTTGGTTGGGATGAAGTTAGTTTTCTCCATGGTAGCTGGGAGAAGTGCTGTGTTTTGGATTTGTGACTAAAACTCTGTTGGAAACACACCTGTGCTTTTGGCCGAGGCTGAGTGGTGCTCACACAGGGTTGAAGTTTTCTCTCTTTATCCTTCTCCCTCCCTGCTCTCCCCAGCAATTAGGCTAGGGGTATCTGAGAGGCCGGGAGCAGACCTGAGCTGACCTGAGGGATATTCCATACCATATGACTTCATGATCAGCAAAAAAAGGTGGGGGAAAGGAGGAGGAAGGGGGCAGGTCTGCAGTTATGGTGTTTGTCTTTCCAATAAACTGTTACTCGTACTGAGACCCTGCTTTCCAGAAAATGGCTTAACAGTTGCCTGCAGGAGTCAATAAATTCCTTAGTATGCTTTGCTTGCATGCACCAATGTGCTTCAGCTTTCAAACTGTCTTCATCTCGACTTACCAGTTTCCAGGTGTTGCCCTTCAGTTTCTCTCCCCCATCCCACTGTGGGGAGTGGGTAAGTGTCTGGGTGGGGGCACCAGTCAGCTGGGGTCACCCCACCACAGGAGCTGGTGGGTTTGCTCTAATCCCTAGTATATGCTGAGGCTTCAGTCCAAGGCACTGCACCTTTGGACCAACAGCCTCAGTCTCACTTCCCAACTAGTTTAAAAAAAAAGAAGATGTATTCTAATACATCTGGCAACGAGCAAAATTTTCAGTGAGCAAGGGTAAAGACCAGACAGAATTTTTCAAAGACTTAATTTTCCCTCTCCTCTGCAACACACTGCCCACTCATGATTCTGACCTGTTGCTTTATATTATCCAACACTTGTTTTACTTTTCAGTGAACAATCTCTTGATGCTGAACATAACCCAATCTAAGTCCTACCTGACACACAAAACCTGAATATTTTATCCTTTCCTGGACTTGTTCCTCCTGTAAGTAACAGAACACACTAGTTTTCAAATACATATATTTAAAAAAATATATAGGAAGGAAATACACCTACTTGCCGTAAGCACAGAGTATAACAACTCTAGTAGCTTTTTCTTTTGTTTCAGAGTTTGGAGCAGTGCTGCTATAGTGCTTCCCATTTAAACCCTGACTTGAAACAAAACAGCTCTCCCTGTGCCCAAGTTGCAGGAGAGCTGCATTTTACTCTAGCGAAAATTCTCAAGTCCTTGCAAGAGATAGTTCAGATCTATATTTTCACCTTCCTTTTGTAGACCTAGTTCAAAGGCATAAAATGTCTGTTGTTATTTCTAACACCAAGTGAAATAACCCCACATCTATAACACTTTAATATTTACCTGTTGTACACTTGAACTACTGAAAACTACTAAAGATTTCAAGTACTTCAAAACCAGATACAGTAAGAAGTAACAAAGCTGCTTCACTAAAGGATTTTTACCCTTTTATTTTGGTGGTACTTAGTGTATTTGGACAGAAACACAGCGCCATTCAGATTTTCTTTGGTTTTTTCTTTCCTTTCTTCTTTTCTTTCCCTCACCAGTTTCAGCTCTGGAGGAACTTGTACTGTGTTATACTCCTCAAGATAGTTTCTCAGGGCTTTTGCAACCAGGAGGTGGGCAGGGGCTACTTCTAATCAGGTGTGCTGTTCAGCAGTCACTCAGAACTAAGGATGCCCATAGCTATCTGATTCCTGAAAGATCTGATTTCTCCACAAAAGGAAAGGAAGAAACCAATGCTCCAGTCACACTGTATCCTTTTAAAAGCTATGGTTCCCTACTGCTGTTGGCTTCCTCTGAAGGCCCATATGTAGCTTGAGCATCCTTCCCTCTTCTGACGTATTATACCAGCCCACAGGAAGTCTCCAGAGTAGAGATTATCTTTGTTCAGTTGATTCGTGCAATGGTGCTTTGATCCCTGACATGGACTTTAGCTCTTACCTAAATGATTGTGCTGCCATTGCATCTGTGAGCTGTAGGTTCAGACACACAAAGCCTGCTACCACCCATCCATCAATCAAAGACTGATGTATGCAAATATCAACAGATCTGAACTTGTAGAAGGGAAAGGTGTTCTCTGAACAGGGACTGCACTTAACTGTATATACTATAAACATCTGATTACACCTCTAATCTCAAACAAAGAATTGTCATGGCTTAACCCCAGCCGGCAGGTAGGCCCCGCACAGCTGCTCACTCACTCCCTTGCAGTGGGATGGGGGCAAAGAATCAGGAGGGTAAAAGAAAACTTGTGGTCTGAGATAAAAACAGTTTAATAATTTAAATAAAATAACAACAACAATAAAAACAACAACAATAATAATAACAAATGTAATGAAAAGGAAATTAACAAAGAGAAATAAAAGCCATGAAAGACAAGTGATGCAAATTAAAACCATTGCTTACCCCCAACCAACCAATGCTTAACCAGTCCTCAAACAGAGGTCCCTCTGCTAACCTCCCCCCTAGTTTTATATGGTAAGCATGGCTTCACATGGTGTGGAATACCCCTTTGGTCAGTTGAGGTCAGCTGTGCCAGCTGTGTCTCCTCCCAACTTCACATGCACCCCCAGCCTGCTCACTGCGGGTGGTGTGACAAGCAAAGAAGGCTATGACTCTGTGTAAACACTGTTCAGCAGTAACAAAAACACCCCCGTGTTATCAGCACTGTTTTCAGCATATATCCAAAGTATAGCCTCACACTAGCCACTGTGAAGAAAATTAACTCTATCCCAGCCAAAACCAGCACAACAATGAAAACAACTAGCGGGGTCTTCTAATACAGATAATCTGACCTGTTTTCTTGAATCAGGAATTTACCTGCCAGATTACGTTTTACGTCTTATTGCTACAGCTATTTGCAATTGTTAACTCTTACTACTTCCAAGAGTAATTAGAGGTGTGGTATTTATTTTAAACTGAAGATTTTTTTGAAAATAATACCACTTCTGTGGCATTTTGCTTATAATCAACTTTCCACTATGTCTGGAAAAAGCTGACAGAAAAATGTTTTAAAAGAAAATTTGGAAAATAAGGTAAGTAGGAAAGTATGGTGAAAATTGAACATCTTAAGAAGATTCACATTTGATAGAGCTTTAAACTACCGCTAACTGCTTTTTAGTTAAATTGATTAGACTTAACTGATTTTAGTTAAGTTGACTTCAGGTTGAAGGTGTTACTTGTGTTCACCCCAGTGGTCCATGAACTGGACCATGTAGTTAGAGGATAACACACTGAACTGGTGGGTTTTTTCTTTACTCAACAGGCCCTCAATGCCTCCTTTACAAACTTGCAGAAAGTATCTCAAGACCACATGCTCCACTTCTCAACAGCTAAAAGCAGACTGAAAATTAATTAAACTGGTGTTTAGTAGGTAAGTATTCCACTTACCACCTACCTTACTACTAGGAAAAAAAGACACTAGGACACATGGCCCTGTGTCAAGCAGAAAAGAAGAATGCTAGTTGATACTTGAGAGCAGAATTTAGTAATTATTTTTTATTTAATCTTATTGCCTTCCTTTCTTCCTGACTTCTCCTAAAATGCCCTGCATTTTCACTTACCCTCACTCTTAGACCATGCAAAACTCAACAGTCTTATACCACCTTAATAAATCAAGCAGGATGACCGCCCTTGTTAAAGCCCCAGACTGAAACTCAGGATATTGGGTTGATTGCTAAGGTTGCTGAAGCTTCCCAGCTCAACTCTCAACAAGTAACAACCTCATGTGTCTCAGCCTGTCTTGACGGCAAGGAAGAGAGCAATAATACCTCCTCTGGCTGTTCAGCTCTTCAGAGTGGGGACCTGCTTACACAGATGCATACACATTCTGTCCTACATAAGGAACTTCTTCTCCAGTTCAGGCTAATAGTAACCACGATAAAGCAAAAACTAGCAAAATTTAAGCTTCATTTCCCACAACTCCTACCAAAAGAGAAGAGCTCGTTGATCAAAAGCATTTTTGCTGTTAAGCATCAGAGCAAAGTTTACAGTCACTGGGGGACAGCTAAAATAAACCAAGTGACTTGAGAGAGTACAGCTCTCTTTACAACCACTCGTGCTGCAGTACACCACAGTGGGCAGACAGGAAACCTCTTGAACGTAACCTACCAGAGCCTGCATGGCAAGAAGTTCAGCAGTTGATGAGATCACCAGGGTAAGACCAAACATACAAGATCTAAATACACTCCCAGAAAGTCTTCACTTCTCATAGTACTGCTACCATCAACAGGTATGGCAAAGCTGTGTAAAGTCAAAAGAACTTTGATATACCTTTCAGAGGAAAGAGTAGTTTCTTAAGGAATTTCACTCCCTCCTTGCTTCACTTACACCTTATCACTGTCACTTAAGCACACACAAGCTTCTTTAGCAGCACTACAGACTACATATGAACTGCACGCTTTCGTTACAGTAAAAATGTAGTTGAGAAGCATGCAGTTCTATATAAAATTGTGTCAGTTTGCTGTATAAGCTGAATTTTATTCATATGCATTGTCCCAAGATATCTCTGTAACATCTAAGTGCCAATCAGTCTCTTCAGTACAGCTGCACTTCAGTTCTATTTCCTTTGTTCCTTCCTCCTTACCATATACTATTAATGCTTTTACCCAGCACACTTTTTGTTTCCTGCTACCCCTTTCTCTGAGCTGTTGATTAGCTTCTTCATCTTCTCCCAGCTTGAAGAAGACCTTTCTTTTCCTGCTCTTTTTTTCCTATTGCTTTTGTTTCTGTTGTACTTAGACAGAGAATCATCACTGATTATTTTCCTATTGGGAAGGGTCAGAGGAAGGCAAGTGATCTCAAATGTAATGTTAGATATATGCTCTCCTGCCTCCCAGAATAAACCTCTGTTTCACTTACATCCTCTGCCTCAAACTTTTTTCACTGTCCTCTGCAACATCCTGTTCTCCAGCCCCAGGGACACTACACTTACTCTGTTGCTGTCCCTCCTAGGAGACTTCAATTGCGTGATCCAAGTTCTTGCAGGCATTGCAGAACTGTCATAAAAATTGCTGCCTTGCATGAAGGAGGGTTTCTAACGACTACATGGCTGCATCTACACAGCCTTCCCTATTAACCCAGTAAGAACCTGGAGGGAGGCAGCTGCCCTGATCACTGATGCACTGCATCTGCCATGAGGTACAGGCTCTCAGCTCCTTTGACAGGCAGAAATTCCAAAATTCAGTCAGAGAAAGTGTCCAGACTCTTGTACTGGGAATACCAGGTGCAACACACACACTGGGCTAAGACACATGATCAGCAATTTTCCTGAGAACAGCCCAAAAGTTTCTCCCTCTCAGAAGTCCTCATACTGTAGTCAACTATTCTACTTCTTCAATTTTCCTCTTTTCTCACCTGCCCAAGCTTGACAGCTTTATCCGAAATCCTCTCCCTTCCTTCAAAAGGATATTCTTCCCAAGCTATGCATTTCTACTCAGTCCAAACCCTTTTGCTTCCCATTAGAAGCCACGTCTGTACAGAGGAAGCAAGCACTGGACTTTCTCCTTCCACACAGGATTAAGGCAAATTTAGACCAGTGACAGGATTCTCCTTTCCCACTGATTCTTCCTCCTTTTGACCCAAGATAAAGGAGGAAGAAAACACAATTGTTGTTCCACAGCCTGATACCTCTACAGATATCAATTAAAAAAAAACACATAGGTGATGTGCAGTAATACAAATATAATTTGCTCAGACAGTCTTGAGAAACCAAAGGAACCCGTCATGTTAAAAAAACCTGCTCTTATGTGGCCAGCTGAGATTAAACCCTCTTAATCAGTCTGTTGCTTTTTTTTCTCAATTATTTTTCACTGGGAAAAATTAACAGCAACATTTCAACACTTTTTTTTTTTTCTTAAAAAAGCCCCATCAAAACAGACAAAAATCAAATGCTTGAATCTTGTGTTTACAAATCAAGGACAAGAAGCTGACCAAACAACAGACGTTGATAGGAAACAGGAAAGGTCATTGCCTAGATCAGAAAGAGTAAAGCACTAACTCCCAAACAGGTTATGCTTTCTTGACAACCCAGCAGCAAGTCTCTAGTGAAATACTGTAATCATGCCAGTCATTAGTTACCGCTCAGCCCCCTGTCTCCAGCCAGGAAATTAGTCTGCTCGGAGCCCAGATAGCTGAACAAGCAGTCACGTTTTATCATATAACTGAGACTGGGAGGCCAATCTAAAGGAAAGCTACATGTGTTCTATATTAGGAAGAAAATACCTGATTTAGAAGAACTTAATTTACAGAACAAAAAAAAGTATGCATTGAAAACACAGCAATGTAAAAAAAATAAAACAAAATCTCTTCTAACTCTGATGTGATTTGCAAAGGAAGTTCACATAAACCTTAAACTATAAAATTTTAGTTTAAGAGTTATGAACTGTGCTAAACTCAGTTTAAAATTAAACTGCAGAGCCATTTCTTACTGTAAAGTATTACAGGCAACTATTGCAACCAACAGATGAAGAAATAATTGCCTTTTGCATTTTGTTGGAAAGCATAAGCTTGTTACTAGGTTAAACACATAAATTACAAGTTACTACTGAACAGAATAGGCATTTAAGACATCTTTTACAGTTTTTTCATGTATTCCAGCTCCTGTAAAGCATACAACAATTAACATTTACAGTTATTACATTAGAGAATTTTTATAGTCATTACCAAGATATACTGCAAGAGTAATCTTTCTTTAACTGAATAGTAGTACAAAAAATTATTAACTTATTTTTTTGAATACAAGAAAGACTAGGCACCACCAAGTTTAGAGACTAGGTGAAATTCTACTTAAACCTGTCCAGAAGCACATTATGCTGTATTAGACATGCAAATTATACTTGCAAATACATATATTACATATATGTTATATTTTTGTGACAGTGGCAGAAGGAAGTTTGGCTTACTGCCTCTGATTTCAAGTAAGGAAATGCAAACTTTTAATTATAATAACTCAATGTCCAAATAACCATGTAATGTAGCTTAAATCTCCTATAATAATAATAACAATTTGCTAAAACTTCCAAGGACAGCTAAGAAATACAGATACCAAAATACTGGTGTTTAATTACTTTACATGGTTTGAATTCTGCAGCTTAAAGTTTCACAATGTATTGTAAAGAGCAAACTTCTCCGTTTTCCTCATCACAAAATTTAAGTTACAATATCCATATGTACCAGAACCTTTTAAACAAGTCAACCTATTTCAAGTATAAGCAGCATTATTTAAAACTCTGAGCCATCATCGCAGCTGGACACTGTCATATGTCTTAACATGATTCCACAGTCCTGAATCTAGTTGGAAAAGAGAAGCAAATCTTAACCAGGAACAATTGCTTCTATCTGGGACAAAAACCAAGCTTCCCAACTTGTCTGGCAATAAATAAAACACATCTGAATGCAAACAATTGAAAAAAAAGAAGTCAATTTCAATATTACAATTCTATCATGGTATTGTTTAGCTATAACTACTATCCACTTTGGATACATGGCTTAGACTGTTGAATTTGGAGAAATGTAAGTTCCTTATGAACTAAAGCTCAAACTATAAAGCAGCCTAACATTGTTCAGTCTCTTGAAAACCCATCCTAAACTGACAGATTTGGTAGTCTCTTATTTTAGAGAAAAGGCAGGTGTACATCCTAGATAGACATGTTTCTGAAAATGCCTGTAAATATTAACAGCTTTTAACAGAGTAACACTTCCTATTTCCCCACTAATCAAAAAAGAAAAGATGCGAGTCCTTGTGCTTGGCTCATAAAAAGCAACTAAAGGGACAGCAAAAACTAAAACCAACAGCAATGAAGAGAAGTCCATAAATCCGGTTTTGAAAATGATAGGAACAAGTGATTAGGAGACAAAGAAACAAAGTCACCCTTTACATTTCTCTTTTGCCTGTGACATCTAGTGGGTACACAAAACAGACTGGAACAGCAAGTAGAACCTCTTGCTTTTTCAGTGCTTGGTTCAGTTATTTCATTCATCTACATGGAAATTACTTCCATTCCACAGTCAACAAATGCAAAAAAAAGGTGCAAGATATTTTCACAATTTATATAAAGCTTTGAGCACTTCAGAGCCAGATTTGAAATGGAAAAGTCCGCAGGATTCCCTTCAGAGGACATTTCTAAACAGATGAATGACAAAAAAAAAGGTGATTGGGAGTAGCCAGCACAGGTTTACCAAGGGCGAATGCCATCACTACCTTCAACCCTGTGGTCACTGGTGCTGAGGACAAGGAGAGGACAGTGGATGTTGCCTGACTTGAGCAAGGCTTTTGAGACAGGCTCCCACAGAGAGATCATGACTGATGAGATACAGGCTGATTAAGTGAACAACAGATCAGTGAAGTGGGAAATTGGCTGGAGCACCGGCTCAAAGAGTTGTGACTGGCACAGCCCATCTAGAGGCCAAGAAACTAGTGCAGTCCCTCAGGAATGAGTACTGGAACAAATAACAGTTGAATGTCTTCATTAGAAACCTGGGTGATGGTACAAGGGCACATCCCCAACAAGACTACAGGGGACACCAAATCTTGGGCAGGAGTCAACATGCTGGAGGGCAGGGCTGCTACTCAGAGTGATCCAGACAGCTCAGGAACAACGGGGAGATACAGCTTCCTCATGAAGCTCAGTAGAAGCAAAGGAAGTCTCACATTCGGGATGGAGTAACCTGATGGAACATCATAGGCTAAAGGCTAACTTCCTGTAAAGCAGCTCTCAGAAAAGGATCACAGGGGTTCGAGAAGACGATGACCTGCACATGAAGCAGCAGCAGCTCACCCTTCCAGCAGAGAAGGCCAGCTGCATGGGGTGCAGCAGGATGAGTGCAGCATCCAACCCAGGGACATGGTCCTTCACTTCCATTTGGCGCCTGTAAGACTGCATCAGAGTTCTGTGTCCAGTTCTGGACTTCCAATACAAGAAATAAATGGACATACTGAAGAAAGTCCAGGGGTGGCCCACCAAATTGGTCAGGGAGCTAAAGAACTTGCCCTGTGTAGAGAGGCTGAGGGACTTGAGTTCGTCCAGCCTTAGGAAGAGAAGGTTTCAAGAGGGCTTTACTGCTGCCTCTAACTACCTGTTCAGAGGATACAGAGAAATTGAAGCCAGACTCTCCTTGGAGGCTTACAGCACTCAGACAAAGACCACAAATACAAGTTGGAACATACAAAACTGCCTTTAGATACTAGGGAATAATATATATATGTGTATATATATGGGGTTTGGGGTTTTTTTTTTTTTTTTTTTTGTTTTGTTTTTTTTTTGGTTTTTTTTCGATGAAGGTGGTCACATACTGGAACAGGTTGTGCAGAGATGTTGTGGAATCTCCATCCTCAAAGGTGTTCAAAACCTGACTGGACATGGACCTGAGTAGGATGACCTGATTAGACCTGCTTTGAGCAGGTATTGGACTACGTGGCCTGTGGATGTCCCTTCTGATTTTAATTATTTCATCAATCTAAGAAGTCAACTTCTGCCCTGAGCAGGTGTGTCATCGACAGCTAATGTGAATTAAGAAAGGGACTGGACTTCCTATTTTCTATTAATGCAAGTGATCCTATCCCCCTCTTTAGTACTGGCAACCTTTTGAATATTTTAAAGGAGTAAGATATGAATGCATACTTGTATTCCACTTTTCACGCTATAGTTGCTCAGTTGTCCAGTATCATTTTTGATGGCCACATGTATTCACAACCATAACAACTTGGAGAAAAACAAAGAATATTTCTGCTAAGCTCTTCAGCATCATCTTTGATCATTCTTGCAAACTTCATGGTAGATGATGTACAACATTATTGTTTTGATAAGCAATCCTCACTATATCCACTCATTAAAAATCCTTTCTAAATATACAGTAATTTGGGCTACACTTGTCAGTTTGATGCCCATAGAATGCATTCTCCAATTAGATACAACGTTGAGCAGTTCCACATTACTGTATTTCCACAATCTTGGTTTCAAAATACAAACAATGCTCTGATTAATTAAAAAGCAAGAAGCATATATTTTTGAGAGTGGAAGCAGGTTTATTCTGAATCACTATAGAAGGACATAGGGCCTTAATTATTTGTGTGCTAACCACATATTGTAATGCTAAAAATGTTTTGTCCAGCATCATTAAAACTAAATTTGTCAGCATTTCTGAGCCCACAAGAGAAGGCTGAAGGATTTCTCCATAAAATTTTAAAATAAAATCCTAATTTAGTCCCCAATTCCTGAAAGCACTAGAAGTTAAGCCATGTCTACAACCATTTCTTGAATAGGAACGGGTTTAGAAACTGATTGCAGTATGAGGGTAATTGGTTATTTTCTTCGCTCCATCTCTGACTTTCTCCTAGAGGACAGAACTAACTACAGCAAACAACTTCAAGTTCCTCTTACAAAAGAGGCATTATACAAAAAAAGAGAATCCTTCACTTAGTTACACTTACAATTCTAACACCATCAGCAATTTTGCTGTAATGTTATTTCATGTAGATGAGAGCAAAAGATAGCTCACCTTTTAACTACTAGATGAACAAAAGAAGCAGCCTACATTAGCTCCTTTTCCTGCAGTTGTGACTGCTTTGTGCTTGCCAACCTGAAATGTGGCTACCAGACTAAAAAGGAAGACACTTTCTAAAATTACAAATAATAAATTGTTTAATGCAAGCTTATTGGCTCAGCCAGAAACTACACAGCACAAAATATGAACATATTGTATTGCTGCATATAGCTGCTCATAATTTCCTTCTTTATTTATTTCTTTTACCTCTTTCACACTGAGGGCCAGTAAATCCATAGACACATGCACAGCGATTAGGTCCAATACACCGTCCTCCATTCTGGCAGCCATTTTCACAGACAGCTTTAATTAACAAAAAAAAAATTTCAAATGTTATAGTAAAGATATGTAAAAGATTACCAAATGCAGTATTGAAACAAAAAAATTTCTCCCTCTCAACTGCTCTAAGTCTTTCTGGACCTGAAGATCAAACAGATCTCCCCCCTACTCATCATCACCAACTACAAGGATTATTCAACTCAAACTCCATTAGCCCCAATTCCATTAGCACCTCTTTAATGCTAATTGCAAGCAGCTGTTTAATTAATCTTATTCAGCACATACCCTTAGCAGATGTTTAACCAAAGTATATTTGTAAATAGTTGTGCTGTTCTAGCAACTAATCGTAAGACCTTATATCCATCACCAAAGTCAGCATATAAAAAGTCAACTATTTTGAGGTTTTTAGCCTATTAAGTTGTGCTACTCAGTCACAACAGGAACAAACCTTTCAAGGGAGGCCTGGGGAGTCTGAGAGACACATAACTCAGCTCTCAGACTTGATACTGCTGGCAGAAAAAGTGATGTTTAGAGCAAGGGAAAAGACTGGTTTAACTCATCTTAAAGTACCTTCAGAAACTGTGTTGCCTAAAAGATCCCAACAAGAAATTAAATTATTTTGTGGGTGGTATAAATCCACAGTATATAGAAATGGTGAAGATACTTTACAGTTCTGGGACTCCAGAGCACCCACTTATGCTATTTATCAGCAGTGTGAATCGGAACAAAGCCTCTTCCCGAAGCACTTGAGATCTCCATTTGAAGGGAAGACAGTTCTTCAGCGACGTTCAAAAATACCATTACAAGAGTGTTTTAACTAACTAATTCTGTCTATTTTCAATCTTATGACTTCCAGGACACATAGCCTTCTTCAGAATTAGCACATGTTCCAAATCAAAGTATTTCATCTTAAAGGAGCGGCCCATCGTTTCCCGGTGGCTCTGAACACCAGCAGAGATTTGAATCTAGCAGCCTCTAGGCTGCCTTCCTATGCAGCCTAACCCTTCTGAAGGTGGCATTTGTAACATACTTGAGGATCCAGTGCAAAAGAACCTCAGCAACCTAGAGAAGGTACACATTTCAAACCAGAAAAAAAAGTACACATGCCTCCTGTATCACAGAGGGCAACATAAAATAGACTGTTATGTGGAAGTGTGATAAAGCCTTGCTTCTTATCAAGAGCTATAAAAATGAATCACTTTCTACCGAGAATGCATGTCTTATGCATAAAACAGATACTTCTCTGCATGTGTTACATGACTGAATTAATGGACAACGACACTTTAGCAAGACAAGTAACTTCAGTAGTTTTATGACACAACTACATTTTTGTAAAAAGAAATAAAGACATTTATTTCAGACACACAGACATACATTTTTCAGACACTCAGTTCATACCACGTCTAGAAGACAAACACTCAATCTCACTTGAAGTTGTAACTATCCTATACACTGAGACCAATCGCATACAGTTTGTTCAGATTTTCTGGATTGCTTTAGAGTTACTGCTTGAAAATTCAATCCTATTTTAATTTATTCCCTTGAAATACGCCCCATCTGAGAGCATTCAGGTGCTGACCCATTACTTTAAAATTAGCAGGAAGGAGCCAGCGACTCTTAAAAGCAAACCTGACTGTGACTATGGTCACATTGTAGGATTACAATTATTACCAAAAATTTTAGAGAATTTTATCCAGGTAGAAATACAGCAAGAACAAGACTGCTCTCCAGTATTTGAAAAAATGACTAAGACAAAAGGATCTTCTTCCACACTATTCAGTCTAACAGTTCTTTGCATAGCTACCTTTTGTTTGTCTCTACTTCCTTCAGACTACATTCAGCAATTAATTTCTCAGCTACCTAGTAGCCAGCTGGCCTCAGAATACACTTGGAGTCTTTCTTCATCCCTGCAGCCTTTACTGATTTTTATTGTTTGCTAAATTTGTATAGCTTGCAAACACTTTACTGCTATAAGGAGAGCTGTGCAGATAATTGATTTTCTAGCTTGTCTGTGAAACCAAAAAGGTATCCAAAACTTTCAACCATATTTAATCTTCTTCCTTACTCAAGTAGAAAACAGAAAAACATGCTTTAGTCTAGCAGTTAGGATATTCTGCTGAGATGGAGAGAATTCACCATAAAGAAGGAAAAATTAGCAATCCTCCAGCAAGAAAAGGAGAGTGGGATGTATACTGCCATTACTCCCAAAGGATTTTCCACAACTATTTGGTGAATGTCATCTCTAATCTGAATTTCAGAAAACACAAATGCACTTTACGCATCAACTGACCTTCAGCTAAACACTATGTCCTAAAACAGCATTCAGTTTCTCACAGACATTTCATTACATTTCAGCACACCGGCTTTTTTATCTCCCCAGCCTACCCAAAGTGAGAAGGCAAACTTGCAGGACTGACATGGATTTACTCTGTGATGCAACAGAGCCGTTACTTACGCTGCCCACAGTAAGTTCCAACGTAGCCCTTCTGGCACTGGCACTGATCGTCCATGCAAGTGCCGCCATTCATGCACCTGATGTTGCACTGTGGTACTGCAGGGGAGCCCAGGCAGAGAGACACCACCGTTAGGCAGAAATACCACATGGAGAAGCAAACATGGATAGAAACAGAGACATCTGGCAGTAGACAAGAGCTTTGTGCAATACATGCTATGTATTTAAGCGTATGTTCATGTGCTCTTGTAACCGAAGCCACCCATGCTGTAGCTATTAGTCAGCCATTACTGTAAAAGCAACCATGAAGAGGTCTTTTAGAGTTTCCCGTGACCTCACTCACCAACTCAGAACTTCTAATTATCACGGAGGCTGTAAAATCATCATTGCTCAGGAAAATGGACTCAATTAAACTGCTAATAGCACACACCTTTATATTTTAACTTGCTCATCTCTTTAAACACATTTTTCTTTCCATTTGTCACACAGAGCAAACATGCACACATGGTATATCGAACTTGATCAAAAACTAGAAATATACCAAAGTGTAAGCTACACGTGTGTGTAGAGTAATGACAAACTATTTTTAAGGAATTTACATAGTAACTATTTTTGAGTTGACACCAAAGAGAATTCCTTAAAATGAAATCTCTAATGAAAATAAAAATACTAAGCCCTTACCAGATTTCCATCCACAAGTAGGTGATATTTGTCCACTTGCACAAGTGCACATGTTAGGACGGGAACAAAATCCATCGCCACAGCTATTTCTACAAATTGCTGAGGAAGAACACAAAAACACAATGATTCACAGTAACTTACTTTTAACAGCTTGTTTAAAAAAAAAGAAAAAAAGCCCAAAACACTTGAATGCTCAGTTCATTGGGGCAGTTAATATACATGCAAAAGTAATTGTAAATTAAATCAAGCAAACTGAATTTTGGTATAATCACTATCTCTGACAAATGTAAAAACAAACAGAATTGACACCAGTCTAATCACTGAAACCAGATAATCACCTCATTCCGTAATTAGAAATACCAGCCTTCTACACAAGTAATGTAAAATTATTGAATGTATGTATTTTAGACCACAAGACCTGCAGAAAACTTTAACAAGAATCCAAGACTTGAAATAATATCAACAATATAGATCACAAATGACGATTTATGGTATGGCTTCTCGCTTACAACCACTATTCTAGAGGCATTTTAGAGTCTTGTTTTTTCTGAGATTATCCATCCTTTACACAAAGCTGTTTTGTGGGAAGTCAAGGTCCAAATGCTAGCTAGGCTTTGCAGATTCATATAGGTTCCCTAAATATAGTTTTCTGTATTCATATGTTTCCACATTGTCCTTTAGAAACTAACTTAAAAAAAATCAGGGAAGCCTGTCCACACCATTTTACATGTGCATAACATGCATGCCCTTGTGCATCAAAGTCGTCCCTTCCCTTCTGACACACCAGCCCAGGGAGCTCCATTGCACAAAGGAAAGACAACCAGAGAAGAGATACAGGCTAAAAAAATGTCTAAATACATTAAAAGGAAAAGAAAAATACATCTGGCCATATACAAAAAAAAAAAAAAGGGAAAAGAAGAAAGCAGAGCCAAGACCTTTCCCAGAACTCTTGTGCTCCACTTGCCATTCAGAAACATGTGCATAAATGAGGCGCAACTCCCATAAGGAAGTAAATTGTTTTCTTATCCCATTACAGAATTAAAATATGCCCTCTGCAAAATTTACATGCTCCCTTTTACCCTTTCTTCACCAAATCAGGAGCTCCATACTGATGCTGAATATGAACAGACCAGGTTTGGTAAACCTCTGTCCTCCTTGACATACTTCAATAACCACATTTTCTTGATGAGAGAGGAACAGACAAAGTCACACTGGTGGTCTACTGATGCCACTCTTTAGGAATCAAAAAGACACAACGTGAATCATCTACATTTATCATTAAATTCCTCTACAACTGTGGCCTAAATGTGAAGCCAAGAAAGGTGAAACAGTCTGTGGGATTTCACTGTTTAGGTGAAATTAGAGATGTACCACTGACTGATGCAAAATACTTGTTCCATTAGCAGATGTAAATGTGAGAAACAGAACTTGGATTTTTAGCACTTGACAAAAACAGGGAACAGGGCTGGCTGCCTTCCCACTGTTCAGTCCATCTTTAGACAACATCTCCCCCTCAATCAAGGTCTACATTTAGACCATTTTGTTAGTTTATTATCTGGTACGAAGTGATTTTTTATCAACAGAAAGCCCTATAGCTGAAAGCATATTTTAAATATGCATTCATCAGTACAGCTTATATCATTTAAAGAAAAAGTAAACCCAACCAGACCTTTGTTTTTTAGATAAAAAGATCAATCATAAATATGTAACAGATCACCAACAACCACCATCACATTATCTACTGAAAACATTGTAAGGTCAGAATGGTTTCCTGTTGACCTACCACTAGCTCATAGACCTCTCTTCATTAAATAAAACTTTAAAATCACCAGTTACAATCTGAACCAATTATAATCAACGCATCTCCAGCTTGTCCGTCATCCTATGCAGGGGGATGTTTGTCTAGCTCAACATCTCTAGCTAGAGTGACCAACATCTCAACGAATGTTTAATGTGAGCGTAGAAATCTGTGCTCTTAAAACTTCACCAAAAACACAAATAGAAAAGTGTCACAGCCAGTCTTGCAGACAGTCTGACAAAACCTTTCACCCTTCAAACATGTTAGAGATCTGCAATTAAGCTCCAGTGAGTAAACAGGAGCTAAAAGATGCTCTCTGTGCCCACAAATTAACAGTAAGTCAAAGATTATTCTGGATGCGAAGCAACCTGAGACCGAAGTCTTTAAGAGGCACCAAGAATCACAATTTAAGGTTAATTCATAAGGATTTCTGAAAGCACCTCAATCATCATTCCTCCCCAGTTTCATTTGAGCTAAGTACCCAGCTGAATTTGAAAAACCTATCAACAGCATATCAGACAGCCTAAATGCATTTTTAAAACTCTGGTTTACATTTAAGTCAGCCACTGTTGTGAGAGGTGATAAATGTGAACTGAACATTTTGAGGGGCTCCTATTATACCACAGCCATATTGATACCAGCATCTTCCCCTGCAGGACATGGTTAACTTTTGCTAGGAAATCCTAGCTCAACTTCAGGTGAACATCAGTGATACACAGCACAGTTATAAGAAATATTAGCATGGCAAATTTATTCATGTAAAACAAACAGATGTGAATAGGCTGACAGTCCTGAATCATAAGGCCAAAAGTCACCTTCAAGTTTGGCAGGTCTTGGCTTTTTACCCATTCCTTCCCTAGTTTGTCTTGGATGTCTCTAGTTTGTTACACAGAGCATTACAAAGACCCTCAGTGCTTATGTAAAGGGCAATTTGCTCTCAAAGCTGAATTCTGATGTCAAGTGCACTTATTAGCAGAACGGAAGGTGACAGGCCGGAATGAACAGACTCACACTAAAATTCAAGGACCGTAAGAAACATGTGTCTAGTAAGAGGCAGAAAATTCAACTTAATTCCCTCTTTCCTTTCCAGGTAGACAGCATATTGAACAGATTTTCCCCACCCCCTTGTTTTTTGTGGCTTTTTTTTTTATTCACCAAGCCATATCAACAGCCACATCTGTCAGCACAGCACCTATTACGACAAGGCAGTAATCTGAGTCCACATGCTCTACAGATACTAAAACACAACTAAAAATGACAGGCAAGAGAATGAGCACCCCAGATGTAAAAAAGTTTTCCATTCGTTTGTAATTCCAAGCCTAGCACATAAGTTTCACAAAACTTCAGATTTCCTTTGCTTTATATCAAGACCCTTCAGGGTTTTTTTTCCTGTTACTAGCATGGATTATTTGATTTATGGAAGGTTTTTCCCTTTCTCCTTCTTTGTCATGTTCTTCTTTTTAAAAAACTAAGTGGAGCCATGCCTCTCACGAACACACCAAAGAAAATATAAAAATTTGCCAATGTTTCCATTACAAGAAACGGCAACATGTAAATCCATCTTTTTTTCTTTTTTCTTCTTCTCAAAACTAAGACAAAGGACAAAACTGAATTCTCTTTTCTTGTACTCAATGAAGCAGTAACTCACAGAATAATATTTATTTTTATTATTACCCCTAGGGCAGCAGAAACTTGAAGTCAGACACTTACGAACAATGCACTGATTTCCTCCAGGGAGCGTTTTCCATCCAGGGCAACAGTACGAATGGAATCTAGAGCCACACACATTGGGCCTGCCACACAGACAAATAAATAAATGTATATACAAAAATATAAATCAGAGTAAACAGAATCCAAACTTTTATGTACACACAAGAAACCAGCTGCATGAAAGAAAAGAAGTGTCTAGCAAAGACGTCTCCAAAAAATCCTCCCCAAAAGAACAAAATCTACCTCCATTCTAAGAAGTTCAAGCCATTTCATCTGGTACTAGTTCAACTGGTTAGTATAAAGAAGAGAGGCAGACTAGGCAGCAGTAGGACACATTCATCCCTGCTGGAACTGCTTAGGATGTGCAAGGGACAACTTGGGCTTTGCATTCCTATACACTCTCAGAAGTCTTACTAGAAAAATGGGTTTCATGCTGCCATCCAACACAAGGCAGAATGGAGGACTGGTCATAAAGACCAGGAAACTACTTCAAATTACCAAGAACTCCTCAAAGCATTAGGGAAAAAAATATTTTGGACAGTTTCTCAGGAGAAAGTAAAGTGAATATCCAAGTAGAAAGCAAAGCAAACGTCAAAGTATCTTAATAGTGTAACATGTCAGAAGAAACAGTCCAGCGTGATCCGTTAGCCGTAATGCAGCCCCACACAACGCCTGCTTTCAATATAACCACACTAATTACAAGACCATATTTCAGAGGCGAGGACGAGGGACCGAGCTCCATCAGCCACAGGTCCTCCGCCACACAAAGGGGTCAGATGTGCCCAAGGCACAGCCGAGGACCGCAGCCCGGGGGCGAAGCGGGGCTGCGGGCTGGCGAGGGGGACTGCGGGCTGCGGAAAGCGGAGGCCCGAGCGCGGCGCGTGCCTACCCGCGGAGCACGTCCTGCTGTCCTCGCCTGCGGATCCGGCCGGCGGCGACAGCGGCGGCGCTACCGGCCCCATCCTCCCGGTACGCGGCGGCAGGGGAAATGCCGCCCGCTTCTCCCGCGGGGCGGACCGGCGGCGGCTTTTGCTGCCCGGCTGCTCCCTGCGCCCAGAGCGCCAGGCAGCCTAACCACAGGCAGCAGGGCTGCACCCAGAGCCGCTGCCGTCTCCTCATCCTGCGGCTGCCTCGGCGGGATGCGTCCGCGGGCGGCGAGCTGGGGAGAGGTGTGTCTGTCCCGTCCCGCCGGCAGCGGGCAAAGCTCCGCTCCCTGCCGGGGGAAGGCTGCACCCGCGGAAACTCCTTCTTCTCTCCTCCACAGCCTGCCCGGCCGCCGCAGCCGTCAGCGGGACGCGGTGGTACCTCCACGTTGCATCCCCCCGCCTCTTTCTCCAAAGAGAGCGGGGAAAAAAGAAGAAAAAGGAGTTGAGCTGGTTGGGGGGCTTCGTTCCCCGCTCCGAAGAAGGAAACCGAACAGAACTGCTTTGAACTTCCCTGGAAAAAAAAAAAATCAGAAGGCGAGGATAATTAGCAATAACCGCCTCCGAAGAAACGCGCCGACACAGGGCGAGAGGCGAGCACAGACCCCTGCCCAGCACCGGAGCGGTTTTACAGCCGGCTGTCGGTGCGGGAGAGGCCGGGAGGCGGAGCCGGTGCCTCCCGGACGGTGCTGCGGACTCTGAGGGGAGGGGGGCGAGCGGCTCGGCGGACGCAGGGCGAGGGGCGCGGGCGACGGGGCTGGGCCGGACCCAGGGGAGCGGAGCGGGCGCCGGTGCCGCCGCACACGTGGGACTGCGGAGGGGGCCGGGAGACGGGGCGGCGCGGGAGGAGAGCGAGGGGCCGGGACGGAGCCGAGGGGGCGCGGAGCGGGGGGAGGGAGAGTGAGGCAGGTAGCGGTGCCCCAAAGGGAGGTCTGCGCTCCCCTCCCCGCCCTCGAGGACCTATGCCGGGGCACGGAGATGGTCCCGCCGTGGCGGGAGACCTGTAAGCGAATCCGCGCCGTGAAAGAGCTCCAGGGGTTCAAAAGAACGGCGCAGGGCGAAGATGCAGGACGGGGCCCGGCCAGTTCGATTGAAGCCCCGGGACGAACCTTCTGCCGGGCCTCGCAAGTGCGTAGCGCGGGCGGGGGGCGGCGGGCAGCCCGCACCCACCCAGGGCTTGGGCAGGGGCCGCGCGGGGCCGGGCACAGGAATGTCATCAGAGGCGTCTGAGGCGGGGGTCGGTCCCGCGTGTCTCGGCTCAGCCCCGGGGGGCGGGGGTTTTGTCAGCGAGGGGACAAGGTGCCTCAGAACGCCTGCGAAACGCCCAGAGCTGAGAGACGGCAATAGGGGTAGTTGCAGTTTCCCTCCTGAGCAGTTTTCCCAAGTTCCTACCTTAAAGTTCTCCTTTTCCTTTCGCTGTTTTTTTTCTACATAAGCGTCTTAAAATGAGTGCACAAACAAACCACCAAACCAGCCAGCCTGGCTAATTTCATGCTTACTTTGTAAGGCCAAACCCGTGGGATTGCCTGGATGCGCCGAACCAGTTGACCACCCGTGAAAAGCCAGCACAAACCATGAAGACACTTGAAAGTGCTCCCTGGGGTTCGTTCTGATAACAGCAGGACACGATCTGGTTTTGTCATCCCAAGAAGATTCAGCTCTTTGAATTGCAGCTACACGGCTGCAATTAAGTTGAGCACTTAACCAGACATACCATGGCATACTGTGGCAACAAGGAAACTTTTTTTTTTTTCCTTTAAAATGAAGCAAAAAAACATGCAGCAGCTTCTTTTAGCTCCGTGTGCATATTATCTGTCACCTCTTAGTTCTGGAGTGGGAAGCAGGAGTCATGTTTTGTTATTTCTGAAATAAACCCCACTAGCTAAGAGGTCAAGAAGCTATTCCCTAACTCGGGTCAGTGCCCTACTTTGACTGTCCGATGGCTCTAACAGACGCTCCATTTACAGATGTCTGTTCTGACTGATCAGAAGCTGGTTTTGCTTGGATTTGGAAGGTTAGCAAAAGTACTGTTGCACGGGAGGATCTGAACCTTTCAAAGTTCATCTTTTGAGAGATTAAGGGAAGCATTATTGAAGGAACCGCTTAATGAAGACAATAGGTTGAAGAGTTAAGGAACCTCATAGGTGAGGTTTGGAGTTTCTTCAGAACAGAATCTGTTAAACCTGTCATGAATGAGATGCGCCTAGCAAACCAAGGAGGGAAGAGTGTCCCAGGCCTATTAGACTAACTATCCCAAGAATAATGCAAAGACTCAGCAGGCAGGCTGCGAAGAACAAAAAGGAAAGAATAGATCTGAGATAAGCTCAGAGCCTTGGCTATCAGGAAGCACAGAGATAAAGAAGTTATTCCCAGAAGTTAAACAGAGCTCCATCTTGAAAAGGACAACACAAGAAAATCTTAAGGAAAAAAAAAAAAAAAAGAGCAGTGAAACAAACAACAGAAAAAGTGAACCACCGACACAGCAGGGGTGGGCTGGAGATAGGGGAAACAAAGTTATCATTCAAAGACAAGATGTATATACTTTTTATTGGTGTATTTTGGTTTGGGGTTTTGTTTTGGTTTTTTTTTTTTTTGTTGTTGGTTGGTTGGTTGGTTTTTTACTTTGAAACTGTAGATACTGAGCACGGGAACAAAAGCAAATGCTCAGCAGCTACCAGAGATTTGTAAAGTAATTCTAATACTCAGAGACCCCATTGCACTCATACCAGAAGGTAAAACCTCCCTCGAATTTTGAAAGAAACTGGCACACAAAACTGCAAAACATTCAATAGCGAGGAGCCTTAATTCTGATAAGACTGCAATGTAAATATGCGTACAAATTCAGTACTTACCAATAAAGCCTTCTTAACTAGGAAGCGAAGCATTAATACTTTTTATGGGTACAAGACACTGACCAGACATCATCTAAAATAATTATTATGTTCTGATCATCCATGTTAGAAAAATATGTGTTAAAATTGGAATAGCTGCACATAAGAGTCACTAGTATGGCCAAGGAAAGAAAACCACTGCTAAAGGGTTTGGGTTCTTTAGCTAACAGCGCTTATCTTAAAAAAATATTGAAGGAGAGTAGTAAAAGAAAGAAAAAAGTTATGATAATTCAAATTAGTGCTACAATTGGAAGAGTTTCTTAGATAAGAAAGGCATACAGCTCTGCATTAGAAAAAGTAGAACCTAAAGCTGTAAGTACTTTTGGGATGAAACTAGATTTCTTTAGGCAAGATGTTGTAGGCTGTGTCGCCAAACTCTTAAAAGGGTTTGGATTCAATGATCCCAGAGTTTCCCTCCTATCCTATTCCCTAGCTGTTACACAACAGAATAGCTTCTTTCACAGAGGGTGCCATGACACATTGATATAATGTGCCTGATGCAGGAGGGTGAATGATGTCTACTTTGCTCTAACTGAACTTCCCCTTCAAGTCTGACCAATTCTGATAAAAATAGTTCAAAATGTTATATACAGTGGGTGTTCAGGAAATCTGTAAGTGTACATTTACATATAGAAAATCTTTCCAGAGGAAAACTCGTAACATGGATTATTTTTGAATCCATGCTTTTCCCATGTGGTTGACTTCTTTCTTCCCAAACAGTGGTGGGAATTATTTTTAAGCGCTCTTTCTATTTTGGGATTTGGAAACAAAGTAAGAATGTGGGCTATCACTTTGCTAAAGCAAGAAAAAATTAAACTAGACTTCTTGAATGACGATAATTTCTTTTAGTCCTAAAAATGCTGTCTCTCAATGGCCACATTTGGCTGTCAATTAAAAACATTCTCAGCTGTTCATTACCCTGACTCATTAAAAGCACCCAGCAGTAGATGCCTAGATCAATACAGGTATTAAAAGTACAAATGACAAGAGAATGTCAGGATTTAAAAAAAAAAAAAAAAAAACACAACTTTTTTTTCTTCTTAATGCTGCTTTTGAAACTGCTGTCATGTTATTTGCCTTCCATAGCATTGAGAGGAGTTGAATCTGTTGTAGACTGGTCCTGTCCTAGAGAAAGTTTCCTCTTAATGAACGAGACTGCAGTTTTGGGCCCATCTGCTTGCCCAAGGCTATAGATTGAAGGCGTAAGTCGCATAAATTACACCACATACTTGATATAAAAGAATAGACTTGTCTTAAAGGGGTCTTCAGTAGAATAAAGCTTTTTTGTTTCTTTCAGGTTTTTGTTCTTTTGTTTCATGGCTGACACTACTGTAAAAATGATATAATTACAAATGTGTGAACTTGTGCTTTTGTACATTTCAGGAGCATGGCCCCATCTTTTCAGCATTAAGTGCCAGACACCAGTTTGAGGACTTTGGCATATGGTGTGGTATGGAGTCACCAGCTCATAGATCAAAGCACTTGAGTATATACAGGTACAGGATGCTGTTTGCTGGTCCTTCCACTCAGTTATGCTGGTATCAGGGGATGTATCTGAGTGCCTGGCCATACCAAGTGTAACAGGAAGCTTTCAGGTGTTAGGCATCATGAACAACATACCTCCTGCTTCCTCTGCAGAAAAAAAATCTTGAATAATTCTTTCGAGATGGTCTGGTTTTATTCTCTATAAGAAGTGGTTCAAATGACGAAAATTGCTTGGAAGAGACCAGAATAAACTAAAAAAATCTAGTCATTCAACAGTGTGTAAGTATTTTGCTTTTTCTTTCTCCTTTTCTGATTACATCTCAAGTTCCGCCTACACAACTGTTCTACAAAACAAGTTTGTTACTTGTAAAACATATGCATATTTTCAATATTGTTTCAGTATACCGCATTTTGACCAGAGGGCAAATGTTCTCACCTGACTTCTTACCACCACTGTTCTGGACCATTCCAAACATAACTGTTTTTTAAAATGTTGCAGAACACTCTGAGAAATAGGAAGATCCTGGGAAATGTTAGATTGTGAAATTCCAAACATGTTGAGTGGGATGCCTGTGAAGTGCAGTTTTATCTTTCCTCTTTTTGTTCCACTTGTAATAAAGCAAATTGCAAAATACCTATTGATTCTCAATAGACATTAGGCTCCCATGTACTGAATCCTACGGAGAACACGCTGGAGTGGAACTCGGGTTCTGTAAGAACTGAGGCATCTGGGTGACCTCCTGTCTGTATGCTGATGACTTGTAAAAACCACTTATTTCTAATCAACTGTTTTCTTTCCGCCAGGCTAACGTGTCATGCCATCTTTCCAACATCTTACTGTGAACCTTTAGTTGCTGTGCTAAAATAAACATTGTAAAAATTTAGGTTTCAGGCTTGTTCTCTTAAGCCAATCCTCCTCTTCCTCTGAGAAAGAAAACGCGAAAGAACACAGATCTTGAAAACTTTCTGTTGCTCAGTTTTGTAACTTCCATACCATCCTTTAATATGTCCTCTCTCTCCCCAGAAGTACACGGTCAAGCTGTAGTGTCTACCCATATAAAAAACTGATTCCCTGGGTCTAATTTTGCACCTTCCCTGTTGCTGCCTTGTCCTTTCTGACCTTACCTTATATAAACCTGTTTGAGATGACTGCTGGCAGAAATATCTCTAGCTAAAGCAGCTCTCTCTCTTGTGACTCTTTTCAGCTGTAAAGCAAAAAAGCCCCAAGGACAACCTGTGTCCTATGAATTGACTATATGACCTGTGCCTCAAGTACTGGAATTCTGCAGGGCTGCAGGTGATCTGCTACAGATGCCATTCAGTTACCATGAAAAAGTTTTCTGCATTTGAAATACCTCCCCCCAACTCACTTGTCATTTTCAGCATCCTCTTCCATGCTTTGTGTTTGAAGAACATAATTCTATCCTTTTTGATTCTTGGACTGAACCCACATGGGCTTTCCAGGTCTTCACTTGTCCTTGTTGCCTTGATTAGTTTTACTGGGCTGACCTCCTTCCTCCATTGAGGTGCTCAGAGACCCAGAGAAGTCTCTAGCTGAGGCTATGCCCAAGCTGATTGAGAGGAGGGTGTTAATAATTTCTCTTACAGTCCAAGATCAATAATGTTTATAGACTACAAGGTACTTGTATTTTTTGAAACAGTACTGGTGTTATTACTCACTTTAGCTTATAGTATTCTGTGATACTCCAATCTTTTTCAGCAGGAGTGCAACCTAAACAGTAAAAACACCTGTATTTCAGTTTTTTGAGCTATGTACTTTTTTTTTTTTTTTACCTTTTTTTCTTTCTGACACTTGTCTAATGTTTTGGACCATTTTGAATTCTAATCCTGGCCTCCAGTGTAGTCGTTCTCCCTCCAGGTTAGCATTTATCTGCAAATGGAATAAATTTTGCATCATCTGCTCTTTAAAGAAACATGGGGAAAAGTAATGGTTCCAAGGCTGTCTGAGGCTGACATGTGGGACTTGCTTCCTCCTTGGCAATGGGCTGTTGATAGTGCCTCTAACAGGTTTTCTTGAACCAACTATATATTCATTGTGTAATTTAATCTGGACTGTGATTTCTTACTTGCTTAGAAGAATGTCAGCTGAGACTGTTTCAAAACCATTACTGAAGTCAGGTAGACAACTTCTATTTTTTTTTGTTCTGTCCACCTGCCATGTTACCTGCATTGGTCTTACTTGCTTTTGGCAAGTCTCTCTTTGTTATTTTTGATGTTCTTGTTTTCACGTGGAAACTTAAATTATTTCTTTTTCAGCATTATTTCAGGCCAGAAGATTAGATTAGTTGTCCTAACTTCCTTTTTGCTGTCCTTCAATATATCGACTGATTTGGTATATGCCCATAATTTGGTAAACAACAAATAAAAACTAATAAGCAAAAAGAGAGAAAACTAATGTTATTCCCAGCCTAAATTTAGACTCCATGAAAAAGAAATATGTAAATAGTTATAATCTCTTCCATGTGTTCTGACTGTCTGTAAAATTTCAGTGCCTATAGAGGATATTACCAGAAGCAATTCTGATTCATACTTTTTGACTATTTCACTTAATACAGTTCAGACATTGGATACTGTCCCTCAACATAAAGTCCCTTACATATGTAACATGTAGATCAATTATCCCACAGAGTTGCAGGATTATAATTTATAAAACTCAGTTCTTTTAGCACTGGGTTCAAAATAATGCCTTCACTGCTGATGAAAATAAAATACTGTATGTTAACTGAGACATATTGAAAAGAAGAAATTACACCATCAACTGGGGCTTATAAAATAAAACAAAACCAGAAAGATGATACTTAAGACATAAAACAACAATTTTCAAAAAGCAAAAAAGCCATAACAGTATGGAAATATGTCAGAAAAAAACTGTTCCATGCAACTAAACAAAAAATATTTCAGTGCTACAAAGCTTCAGCTACAAAAAAAAAAAAAAACAAAACAACACCCTAGTTTTGAATGTCTGATTCTTGAGAAAGTTAGTCATAACTTCAAGATGGTAGCTGCTTTCCCTTTATGATACATATGAAAATGTAAACAAGATTTTAGCACATCCTTCCAGGACTGATTGGACTATTTTGCCTGTAAAACCTTACATTATTTGGGGAGTTTTGTTTGGTTTTTTTGGGGAGTTTTGTTTGGTTTTTTTTTTAGCATAGTGTGGGTAGGATGGACCACTCTGTACTGATTTGTGGGTTTTTTAAGTGAGAAAAAACAAAAGTTAAATTTTCCTAATTCAGACATCTCAGTTACCAGAAATGAAATCCTACTTTAAGCTCCAATATCTGTCATCAGAAGGAAGGAGTCGAGGAAGAAATAACACAAAAATTAAGCATTCTCTTTTTTTTTTTTTTTTAATAGATGCAGAAAAAGTTGACCAGATTTTATGTGCAAGAATTAGCAATGGAAATAACATCATTATATCTATCCTAAGGGAAACAGGAGGTTGAAGCCATCCCTTCATGGAGCTCAAACACCTGAGTGTCTCTCTTAAAGTAAGTCGGGTTAAATAAAATATAAATCACAACAGAGATTCTTGGATATTCTGTTTTGTCTATGAAAAAAAGCATATGGCTGCTGCAGTGCTTCCCAGATTCCAGGAAGACGTCTACGGTTATAATTATTTTGATTTGTCATCATGCTAGAAACTCTAGCCTGGGGAGTCTGTAGGTGGAACGCATAAAAAGGCTCAGTTATTCAAAACAGTTTCATCTGGCATAGAACCATGGACTACGGGGTTTCCATTATTTAAATGCATTAATAGTTTTATAGCTGAATGATCTAAAATAGGTGTTCTATTATAGGTTCCTCTAAGCATTCTTTTCTGACTCAGCTTCTCTTTAACAATGTCTTCAAAAAGAGAGGATTCAAGTGTCCTAAATCTCAGTGAGATGACATGTTCAAATATACATTCTTCTAGCTCTTCATCTCACTAAAAGCATATGTCATGCAGTATGTCAACAATATCTCCACAGTTCATTTTGTGCACCAAGACAGTTTTTTTTTTTGTTCAAACCAGTGGTGAAATTTTAGGAGTTTCTGCTACAAGTGCATGGGTGTTGCACCACAAATTAAGAATGTGAAAAACTAAAGGTCATGTATAACTTGATCTGTTGTACATTTCAATGCTTCTGCACATGAAGACAAAGTTTTAACTAAAGACAAGGATGAAGTAGGGAATTACTTAATAGCTGAACTTTCAGTTCACCTGAATTCCACCATTCATGTAAATGGTGCAATTTTGTACTGACTGCTAGTCTGGCTGTATCATTGCTTAAAGACTATGTTCTGTCTTTTTTTTTTTACCCTCAGCAAGTTTGTTGATGACACCGGGCTGGGTGGTGGGGTGGACGTGCTGGAGGGAAGGGATGCCATCCGGAGGGACCNGAGGTGATTCTCCCCCTCTACTCTGCTCTTGTGAGACCCCACCTGGAGTACTGTGTTCAGATGTGGGACCCCTAACATAGAAAAGACATGGACCTGTTGGAGCGAGTCCAGAGGAGGGTCATGAAGATGGTCAGAGGGCTGGAAAACCTCCCATACGAGGACCAGCTGAGAGAGCTGGGGTTGTGCAGCCTGGAGAAAAGAAGGCTCCAAGGAGACCTAATAACAGCCTACCAATACCTTAAATGTGCCCACAGGAGAGATGGGGAAACACTCTTTATCAGGGGGGGTAGTGATAGGACAAGGGGTTATGGTTATAAACTGAAAGAGGGCAGATTTAGATTAGATATTAGGAAGCAGTGTAATCCTGTGAGGATGGTGAGACACTGGAACAGGTTGCCCAGGGAAACTGTGGATGCCCCATCCCTGGAGGTGTTCAAGGCCAGGCTGGATGAGGCTTTGAGCAACCTGGGCTAGTGGGAGGTGTTCCTGCCCATATCAGGGGAGTTGGAGCTCAATGATCTTTAAGGTGCCTTCCAACTCTAACCATTCTATGATTTTGTGGTTCTATGATTAAGTATTACTTCATCTAGAGAATCACAAAGGTAAAGCGATCTTGGCAGCAGTCGCGAGAATCTCCAATAAGCCCCAAACTAGGCGGTAGCATTATCTATCTAAAAATAATTCTTAACAAAAAATTAATAAACAATTTTCTTTTATGTTTGGATTGTGCTCTTCCTCTCTGTTGGACATGAGATGATTGTCCAAAACAAACTTCATTTTTACCAAATTAAAATATGGAAAAAAACAGAAGTAGATTTGATTTGCTGCATGCTGCAAGACACATGCAATTATTAAGCTGCTAAACTCCTGTCACTGCAGTTTGTTTGTATAGGCACATATCTATGAAAGGCAAAGGTGGTAATTTTCACTCAGCTGTGACTTGAAACAGAGGGATGCCAAATTTGTGTAAGGTTCCAGTTAGCATAATCTTGGTATATAAACCACTGATCATCATTCAGGGGAATTAAAAAAGGTCCATGCTCAAAACACATAGAGAAATAGATATCTATTCTATATTCTATTATAAAAGTCTAAGGTATAGTATTATATACAATGTTATATAATGTATGCATTATCATTATGGAATACTTCAAAAATCTCTGATGGCACTGCATATACTAAAAGCAATTCAAACTTTGCATTAACTTATTTCAGCAGCAATATGCCAGAATGATGTAATTATGGTACATTATATACAGCATGCCCTTCATATAGACTAATGGAAGGAAAATTATAGATCAGACACTAATGAAAATTCCATAAGAAAACTAGCCGTCATCAGAAATGTTTGTAATGTGTCTCTCCAAAAAGAAGGATTTTTCTGAGTATGCTGGTGGTCTCGAATCAAGCTGTAGTGCCTGCAAATATAGGAGAATGGTTTGGTGTATAGCCTGCTACACACAGCCTCTTAAACAAATACCGAAAGATGCAAGGGCTTAAAAATACTATGAAACTGCCTGCTTTTATTTTAATTTTATTAAAAATAGAATTTTAATCTTTTTAAATATGAGACCCTAAGGTACAATCAGTCCTGATATTTTTATTAGGCAAAACAAATCTGGACTCAAGTCTAGAGACTATAGGTTTGCAGTCACATGAATCTCAGTGTACTCGGGAGAGCAGCTGTGCTAATTCCATACAGATGTGCTGTTGCATTCCTGTAAATTTTCAGACTGAAAAGGAAATGCTAGTTACACTCCTTTCCCCTTCAGCCTAAGGTAGAACATTTCACAGATTGCGTATGTGTTTTGCATTCAGAGAAAAATAGTCATAGATCTCTTTGTTTTTAACTTACCATTGACGTCTTAAAATCAAAAGCCCATGTTTGCTAATTGAAGCATCATATCTAGGATATTCTATTTTTTGACAGTCTAAGAAAACTGTCCTTTCGGCCTCAGATTTCTTTTCCGCACACACACACACAAATGAACAGCTTTATTCTCTTAGATGTTCTCCTTTACTTTGGAAGAAAGAATATTTACATTTTTTTTATGTGTGCAGATATACAAATCTGTTTTAGATATGTAAACTGTAAATATTTTTTAGAAGGACTTGGTATCAATGTCCCAGTTAGAGCTAAGAAAACCAGACAAAGAAAATGTGGTAATACCTTAGCCTAGAAAGTACTTTGCACAGAATAAGAGCAAAGACTTGTAAGAGTACCATGATAGAGCTTTTCAGAGCAGCACGCCACCTTCTCTGCTGATTTCTGTTGGCACAGACCTTAAAGACACTTTCAGTAGTGGAAAATATATGTGAATATGACAGGAGAAAGCATCCGATCTCCGTCTTCCCAGCCTGAGAAGATTCATTGACCCAGACAGAAGTGGGAATGACTAGAACAACAGAAGAAAGGCAGAATATGCTGGTTTAGGTGAACCCATTATAAAGTTTTCCAACTGAAGAGTCACTGTTGTACATCACAGTCCAGTTTTGAAACCAGGCAGATTTCAGCAAAGTTTTCTTGGTTCAAAACATCCATCCTTCCAGGCTGTGTACTTGATCTCGCCAGTGATGGCTACACTTCAACAGCTGGTAATATGATTGCTGTTCATAAGTGTAGTGTGGTAAAACTTCTCTTTCATGACTGCTCAAGGGACTCACCAAGGTCTGTTGCCAAACAGAGGAGGTCTTTAACTAGCAGTCCAACAAAATTTGTACTTGAACCCGTGAGGATACTTCAGGCCACCTAGACCATGATGAGGGTCAGGACGGACACCTACTCATGCAGCGTATCCTCTTTGTCATTATAGTCTAACGCTCTGTGTTATAAAATACTTTTTTTATTGTTGTAGTTCAGTTAACTCTACTGAAACAATGCTGTTAGGCAAGTGTGTTCTAGAATCTTCTTTTTGCTAGGTAGCGCCAAAGGCAGCAGGAACACAACCTCTTTGTAATATTCTTGAAGTTCAACAACTTACAAAACATCGTTTTTTTCTCCTTAATCTGTTGATTGATATCTGTGTGTCAAGTTACTTGAGTGTCATTCAAGACAATCTTCACTGTAAGACAATTCTGCTACTATTTACAATTGTTACTGGCTTTTATATTATTACAGTGACACCTAGGGGCTTTATTAGTAGATCAGGAGTGTGTTCTGCAAGCGTGGGGTAAACACATGAATTGGAGTTTCTTGATAGCAAAATATTACAATCAATGTAAAAGAGGCAGGAATTACCTAGGAGAGACTGCACGGAAGAAATATTGGTGAGCTTGACAGGTGGATTCATTATGCATGTGGCATAGCTATTTACTAAAAGCTATAGAGAGATATGAATAAGGGGGGAAAAAGGATAATTTACAGGAACCTTCAGGATTTATTTCTCCAAAGAGGAAAAAGAGCAAGAAAGATGTAGAAATATATCAAGTCTGGAAGCATGCTGGCCTGTGAAAGTTTGTTCCACAGGCCAGACAACAGTCAGTCTCTTGATCCCAAAGAGGAGTGACTGCAAGAGTCTCGGAAAGTCAGATGACATATAATTGATATTATAATGTGGAATCAAGAAAACAATGGAAGAACATAATCTTTGTATTAGCAATCTGGATAGACATTGCATTTCAAAGCACTAGACAAAGAATGGTCATCCCTGGCATATGAGATGACAGCCTGTGGAGGGTTGGCCCTTGGCTGGGGGCCAAACCACACACACCCACTCACACAGTCCCTGCCCCCACCCAATCCTAGGGGAGAGAATTAAAGCGGTAAATGGCAAAGAAGACTCGTGGGTTGAGATAAAGACAATTTAATAACTAAACTGCAATAATATTGGAAATAATACTATATACAAATATGCAATGTGATACACAGTGATTCTGCCCCTCCCCACCTGGTGATCAAAGGCCCAGCCCACTCCCGGCCAATAACCCTGGAGGAGGGAGGGAATGGGTGATACACAATGATACTGCCCCCGCCCCCCCCCAAAGGGTCAGCCTGTTGCCAGCTAATGATCCCCAGAAACCGCACTCAGGATTCCCCAAAAGGGGGGGGGGAGAAAGAAAGGGGGAGTTGAGCCGCTCCTGGAGGCACTCACGGAATGGAGATAACAGCAGAGAGCTGACCGAAGCAGGGGGAAAAAAACAGCTGATGATCCCCCTGGAGAGGGAGGATCCCAGAACTCATGGAACGGAGATAACAAGCGTCCCGGGCTGAGAGCTAACAGCGTCCGTGGTGTGGGGAAAACAAGGCCTTCGGAGAGCGAATGCAGGGACCCGGAGCGAGATAATCTGGAGCCCAAGGGAAGTGAAAAAGCCAGCTCTCCCGGAAGGGTCCTCACCTATATACTGCATATGACGTGCATGGGATGGAATAATAATTCAGTCTGCTTCTCAATCTTGACCTAAAAGCAAATCACAGGCTAGAAGCTGGACTGTCTCTCCCCTCCCCCCTGCTCTGTCTGTGGAGAGGAGAGAGGCTGGATGTATTTTGTCCTTGAGAGTATCCTAGCAATAACTATAAACGTTCTTCTCCTATCAGTTTTCTCCTGAGCAGGAATCCAAAACATAGCTTCTTGCTAACTATTTATGAAGAGAAGGAAGAAAGAAAAAAAATTAACTCTCCTCTGCTTAACCCAAGCCACAGCCCGGACAAGACTTTCGGTCATACACACATGGAACACCATATGCAATGCAAACGATGCAGATTGCAAATGATGGCAAGAGTATGGGCCTGAATTACAGGCAGGATGGTGATCCTACTAAAAGTAGTTAGAGAAAGGAGGTGGGAAAAACATGCAGTTAACTTTTGTTTTCTCCTTGCAGAACTTGCACTAATAGCCTGAATTCCAAGACAATCAATTAGAGAAACAGGCCCAGATTTAATTTAGAGGACAAAGACTTTGATGAAATACGGAGACTAGAACCGAAAAGGAGACTATAGCTTCAGTTCTTTGGCAAAGTGATAATCTATAGCTAAAGGAGAGAGCATGGGAAAACAAGAAACCCAGAAACAGAGTTCTGAGGTTTTTAAATAAAGTTGGAGTGCTAAAAAGTGCATTTTGTCTTATCTCATTTCAGATACCTTAATTTTGGAATTGTTAAGATTCATGTTCACCAATCATTCCCCAAGTCAGATTCAGATAATTATTTTTGAACAATCTTAAAGCTGTAAGGGGATGTCTGAGTATTTCCTATCGCCCACTGTCTTGACAGGCAGCAAATTATCCTGAAGACTACAACATCTGGCAGTTGTATTCTCAACTGCAGCAATATAAGGTCAAATTCTTTTGTCCCATTTTGACAACAGAATTAGGCAATTAGCATTAGGAAAGAGAGTTTACCATTGTTATTGAGAAGCTAATTTAGTCTATAAATGAGCTTCAGTAGTGGAAGCTACTTTAAGGATAGTCTGCGATAGAAATTTCTAGCATAAATTTAGCTATGTTAGACTTCCAAGTTAGATGCCCAGGTTAAAATAGTCCTTTATGCTGTTTCCAGTACCAAGGGACCAGTTCATGGCTCTAATCTTAGATAATTCTCATAGGAAAGTATGCTCCCTGCTTGCCCTCCCCCTGCACCCTTTATGTCTTGCTGCTGGCTAACTTGGAACACACACTTGAGCGAGAGCAGATTCATGAACAGTATCAGTCATATCAAAAATGTCTCTCAGTAGAAAACTTGGAAGATAGATAACCAGAACTAAAGAAACAATACAGCTTGTTTTTCCCTTGATTTGCTTTCAAGATAGCAGTGATGTAGCCACATTTTTTAAAAAAGTTTTCTATGGATTGAATCAATAGTTGCCTTGGTATAAACAGTTGTTGTTGTCCTGTGTATGGAAGTATCAAGCAAATTGTAAAATATAACTTCATATATTTCCATTCTTCTGGGAAGAACCTCAAACTAATTTAAGGTTTGTTCTTCAAACATTTAATTAAATTATAAAAGGGGGATAAATTTATTTCCTTTCTCTTTATAAGTGTAATGTAACATGTACCTCTGGAAAACATCTCTAATTTAATGCCCAGATTTTCATGGCATTGTAAAAATGCAGTACCAGAACCTCCTGAATTCTCTTAAAGGTGATGTACCTAGAATCTGTATTTTGAAACTTCACAAAGTTTATGCTTTACTTCACCAAGAAGTAGCTAAATTGTTAATGTTAAAAAAACCCACCCAAACAAACAACCCACAGTTTCAAGTACAGTTTGGTTGAATCAAATTTACACTCATCTCCAGGAAAAGATGTTACAATGATCGATAGTAGTAGTATGGCACTGGAGATATTGACTGCATGAGACTTTTTGGTAGAAGAGTGTGTTCTCTACAAAAAGAATGCTGTCTCTTACTTTCAAATATTTGTTTTAAATAAAGAAGAAAACAGTCAGAATTTGAACTTTCCAGTACTAAAAGTGGGTGTATTTCCAATTAAATATTAAATCCATTAAATCATCATTCACACAAACAGTACTACGTTTCTTCCTACATACTCTCATCAAAATTAAAATGACTGAAAATTTGAACTAGCCCAGAGCCCCACTCAGTTAAACTATCACAAATCCACATAATCCAGCTTGCTTTCATTGCTTTCCTTTACACTTGCCAGCAGTATCCATACAAACACGATACAGAGAAAGGCAAGGAAAAAGAAAGTACAAAACATGCTGACAGAAATCAACAGAAAATTAATTCTTATTTGCTAGAAAATGACAGTGTGGATGAGCTATGGATACATTGCTTTGTCTAGAAAACAAAAATATTCTTCTGTACAAGTTACTTCAGATTTAACCTTGGAAAAACTGAGAGCAAAAACTGACAAGTATGATTGCATGGGTCTTCCTCTTACTAATGTTAATTGGATTATTACATCTGCAGGAAGTTAAGGAAAAGTAGTTTAAAGCCTTTTTCATTTGCTCATGTGATGTGACTCAAATCCAAACTTTCTCACCCCCTTACTCTAGTATTCTCATTCTTTATGGTATTGGGAAAACAGCAATCTAAACAAGGTAAAAAAATAAAATGTTTTTCTAACCACTCCAAATTTAATTATCAGCTATTACAAAATCGTTCAGTGTCACATACCTAACATCATAAGAGCACACATGCCCAGAGAAGCCGTGGGTGCTCCATCCCTGGAGGTGTTCAAGGCCAGGCTGGATGAGGCTTTGAGCAACCTGAGCTAGTGGGAAGTGTCCCTGCCCATAACAGGGGAGTTGGAACTCTATGATCCCTAAGGTCCCTTCCAACCCAAAACATTCTATGATTCTATTCATCCAGTCTTTTCCTTAGTTTTCCCATTATGTAATACTATATTTTTTCTGACAATATGTAATAATTATTTCCAATTGGAATTATAAATTTAATATCTTGAATTCATAATTCCCTCTTTCCATAGAGTTTGAACTTGGTCTACCAAGATTCCTTCTAAGGAAACTCTGCCACCTGAAAACACAGTGAAGGCTTGAACATCATGCACAGAAAGAGATGAAGATATAGGGCAGTAAGAGATGTTCTAATGGAGTCCCAATTCAGTATTTGACAAAGTCTGGACAGCTCTTTTTGTGTCCTTTATCATCTGAATAAAAATAAAACTGAAGAGGAAATTTGGGTAAAGTTCTCAATAAATGATCATTACACAAACTGAAACATCTTTTAGGTAAGTCAAGACAAATCAACTCAAACTGTTTTAGGCTTCTGAGCAAGAAGCTGAATAGTGGTATCTGGACAGAAAATGTCTTTGTATTAATCCAGAAAGCAGTGCTGAATATTTTGTCTGTAAAGGGAAAGACGAAAGTCAGTATGGACCTCTCAAAGGAAGAGGCCTTTGCAGTAGCACAACAAGGCACAACAGGCACTGACAAAAGAGGTGGGCAGGGGCTACTTCTAATCAGTTGTGCTATTCAGCAGTCACTCAGAACTAAGGATGCCCATAGCTATCTGCTTCCTGAAAGATCTGATTTCTCCACAAAAGGAAAGGAAGAAACCAATGCTCCAGTCACACTGTATCCTTTTAAAAGCTACGATTCCCTACTGCTGTTGGCTTCCTCTGAAGGCCCATATGTAGCTTGAGCATCCTTCCCTCTTCTGACGTATTATACCAGCCCACAGGAAGTCTCCAGAGTAGAGATTATCTTTGTTCAGTTGATTCGTGAAATGGTGCTTTGATCCCTGACATGGACTTTAGTTCTTACGTAAATGAGTTGTGAGCTGTAGGTTCAGACTCACAAAGCCTGCTACCACGATCACTTCCATCCAAAACACCACAAACAGCTTTGGTCTTCTGCATTCAGAGACCATGTACATATAACTAATTGTGATAATTGTAATAGCAGGCTGTGTTTTTCAGATCAGAGATTATTTGTGTGCAGATTATTAGCATAAGGATGCTTCAATCCCAGTCATAGATATAAGGACAAAGTTTTTCCTGTAAGAACAGCTGAGCATTGGAGCATGTTGTCCAGAGAGGCTCCATCCCTTGAGGCTTCAAGCCTGGGTGAGGGATGCCTTGAGTAAGCTGGTCTGACCTCAGAGCTGTCTCTGCTGTGAGTAGCATGTTGGAGTAAAGACCTCCAGAGCTCCTGTCCAACCTGAACCATTCTGTGATTCTACAGGCTTTACATAAAGAAATGATAGCTAGTCTTTATTAAGGTTGTGTTGTGGTTGCTTTAGTAAATAAGTTAAACTGCTAGGTTTAGGGGTTTTTTTTCTGTGTCTTTACGTTAATGCTTTTAATAGTGCTGTTTTGATAGCACATCTTTTTACCCAGTGGTTTCTATTTTATAGAGTGCAGGGAGAACAGACTTCATCCCTGTTTGAGCAAATTCAGGGCAATCTTTTCATCTTCTTGGTAGAAGTTCACAGAACTAACATAATTCTGAATTTGTTAGACACAATTGTGAAGTTAATTTGGTGATTTTTACCCTCGATTGCTCCTGCAGCGGAAAAGAAATTATTTTTTGTAGTGAGATGGGCCAGTCAGTTTTTTGATTTGCCAATCAATCACCTGACAATGACTTGGAATGTTTCACAGGAAGGAAACTCCATTTACCGAGGAAGGCAAGGCCCCTTCAGCTCAGCAAGACTTTCCTAAGGACTACAGGGATGCTGCTAGTCAGCTACTAAGTGAATCCAGAGCCATATTCCAACTGTGAAAAAGAAATAACTTTATCAGATTTCTTCTGAGGAAATACAAATCTATTCATGTTGAGACCCAGGTCTTTTATATCATGCGTCTTTCACTCTCTACTTGTTCTCACACTTTTTTTATACTGAACTACTTTAATAGTTGTATTCTTTTATCCCATCGAGATTTAATCCATTTTCAAAAAAATGTATTGAATTTCAGACATTAGAACTATTCCCGAGTCTTTTTTTTTTTTGTCATTTTACAATATATTTTTTAAAAATCTTATTTTCTCCTAATTAAGCACATAAAAAAACCTGCAGCTATGCCAGATTAAAATTACCAAGGCAAAGTAAAGACGTTAGCTACAAAATATGCAGAGGATAAAGTAAGTAGTCCAAAAGACATACACATCACCTAATGGACGGTTTAAATAAGGACATATTGTTTGCATTATCACCTCAAAAAACAGAAGTTATACTCTATATCCTGGGATATTTTCCAGCCCACATTTTTAACATTCTTTGGGTCAGCTACAGGTACACTCAAACTTTTAGTCTCATTCAACACGTTAAGGACTTTTAAAGATGAAATTAGGCGGTACTGTGCTAACAGGACTCCTCTCTCTCAGCTTTCTGTTTGCTAGCTGCTTAGATTGTCAGATATGCCTCCAGGAACCTCAGTTGGGCCATTTAGGCAGTGCAATAATGTCCCTATTCTCCCCACAATTTTGTATTGGCTCACACAGAAGTTTTGTATTAGTATGATTACCTCCCGCAGTCTTTCTGATGTATACTTTCCCAAGCACAATACTCATTCTGCTGTACGGTGTAGACGCTTCATATCTACACTTTACGGGTACTACATTTTGTTAAATCTTTTGATCAGTATTACACAGTAAGACTTTAGATGCCTTATGCTGAAATATTACATGTGCAATTACTTTTATCCATCAGTTCTGCGAAATATAGTGCTTGACAAAGTAAGTTTTCAGCATAAATCTGTCAATCAGACTTAATTATATATATAGGATGTATAACTATATTAATTACACTTCTGAGAAAGTCTTCATTATTTGGAATCTGTATCATCTGTTAAACTGCTTACTTTCAGTTTCCTCTCAAGTTAAACCTGTAATCCACTGGATTGATGACCTTTTAGCAGTATTGACTTAAGCTTTTTTCCACATGCCTGGGCTTTCCTCATTCTTTCAGTGCAGTAGAAATTACCAAGGCTAACCATGTTGAAAGTTTCTGGTACATCTTGTCAGAAACATCTGATTTGAAAAACTACTGTAGCAAATTATATTTAATATTTATCTCTTTAGTTTTTGTTCTAGTGAACAATAACTCATCACTGTATATCATCTCTATTTTTTTCTCCCCTTAAAGACCAGTCCTCCCATTTCTCATCTCTGTACTATTTTCAGGATTCTTATAATTGCTAGTGAAGCAAAAAGTTCCTCCTGTTATCTCTAGCATTTACCGTAAATATTTTCTCTTAAATATCAAATTCATATTCCATACTGCCTGTTTCCTCTGTATTTGTCTCTATCACTATAGTGAATGTCTTATCATATTAACACACAAACAACAGGTAGATGCTGAAAGCAACACGTCTGGGGGTGGAGGGGGCAAGATATGTCTTTTGAAGGGTACCGGGCCCAGGAGACTTATCCTGGTTAAACAACGGAGTTTTACATAAATGTAGAATAAAACCTAGAGAGCAGCACAAGCAAGCCAAAACCCAAAACACTCTAAACCAAAACAAACCAGCAACACCTCCAAAAAACCAGCCCCCCACATTTGTTTCTACTAGCTTGCCCCTCTCCTCATTGAGTCCTGAGAATTCTCAGAATCTCTCATCCCACAGACAGCAGAATCCCAAGATCTCCAGGACCTACTTCATCCCTCCCATGTACTTGAAGGTTTCTCATTAGTTTCTTCCTGTGATTTCAGGGTTTACCACTCCTTACCATAGGTGGGCTAACAATTAGGAAATAATTCTGTAATTTGCTATGTTCTGTCTTACTATTTACGATTATAGAAAATCGTTATCAAGACTATCAGAATCAGTGAACTAATGAAACCTACAGAAGAAAATAGTGACACTAAAAGACCACACGGCTTTGCCTATGATATTCCCATGCACTATATGTATAGAATACATACAATCTCTGAAAACTGTTAAAAAGTTCTTTCCTCAAAATCCAGTATCATTTGAGGGAGAAATTGAAACAGCTGTGCAAAGGTCGTCCTCTTTCTTTTTATTAATGCACTTTCTTGGAGATATACTGGAACGTCCTGGACAGCTTGCTTTCAGCCTCAGTGGCAGGGTTTAACTGATGATTCTTGAAGAAGTTGTTGAAGCTATTGTCTGAAAATGGGGGTGGGGGGTTGAAGGTGAGGGTGGAGAGGGAGTCTCCTTTTCAGAGTGGAAAGCCTGCCATTGAATGGCTTTAATGAAGCCTAATCTCCTGGAGGGGTTTATTTATTGTCCAACTGTGTTTTTAGCAGGTGTTTTCATACCTCAAAGCAAATTGCTTGTGTTTATTTTGCATGCATTTTAAGTAACTTTGTATTATTTTGCTTACTATATTTTTCTTTGTCAGTCTTATTGCTCCTGTAGCTTCCAAAACATCTTCACAGTAATCTCATTTTCCAGGATTACTGCCACCAGTCTACATTCTTCTTTCTTAGTGTCTTTAACAGCCTTGGATAAAACCCATGTAGACCTCAGGATTTATTGGTTTTGAATCCTTGCAACTCATTTATCACTTCTGTCTTACTGACCTTGAAATCATCCAAGATAGTGAGTGCACAGCCAGTTCAGATGAGATTTCATTACTGCATTCTGTCTCCAGTAACTGAAGGCAGAAACTGTGAATAACTGTCCTGAATATATAAACTTCAGTACAGAAACATGCAGACAGAGTGGAGAATCTCATATTGTCCATTTTACTTAAGACAGTTACGTGTGTGGGTCTGGGGAGTAGGGGGTCTTTCTGAGTGGTAATTTCCAGGAGCAACAGGTTACTTGTTACATTAAATTAAACATGTAAGTTTTTAATGTTCTTTGTCTACTTAGGTGTAAAAAAATGCTGATAGTTTGACTTATCACCTGCTTTGGAGAGATAGCTCTTTATTACTTTGGTATTTCTGTCTTCCAGAATCCTGGAACATGTTTTTCTTGAGGCTCAGTCAGATAAAGTTTTGAGGAAACACAGAGTCAAAATATGAGACTGAACTTTTGTTGACAGTGGCAACTGGGAATGCAGCATTATGGTGTGAGCTGGGATGGTGCTGAGCACCGTCACCTCCCATGCCAGTGCTACACTCCACTGCTGAGCTGTGACCACTGATGGGTGCTATCTCCTGCTATAGATGGCTGTAAATTTACATGGTTAACATTTTTAAAATGTAAAGATATTACCATTGGAGGGAACTTCAAATTCCATTTAGACTATCAAACTATGTGTACTGCCTGTTACCACATAGCTCCACGCTTTTAATTTATGCTATCATGTAATTTATAACTGATTGTAAAGGGTCAAGATGTCAGAGAGATTAAGTCGTCTACTCCATTCTCCTGCCAAGGTAGAATTGCACTTGACTAAGTATTTTCTACTACTTTGTGAAGTTTGGTTTTCATGTCTGGATTTTTTAATACTTCCAGTGAGACTGCAGATGTGAGTGTGTATTAATGCCAGATCTGGTGGTAGTTTTCTGCATGCTCGGAACAGTGGACCAGACGAGATGGCACCAGGGAAGAAGTGTGGTCTCATGGCCCCAGCAGGGAAGGATGTGTGGGGCACCATATGGCACAAATGCAATGGCTACGTGGGGTGCAGGATGGTGTTTCCCCCTTTGAGACAGATATCATTGACTTGGGTTGTCTGTGAGTTCTGCTAATTGTAACCAAAACTCCTATTGTATCCACTCCATAACCGACTTCAAATCCTGCTAAGAAAGAACCAACTTCAGGCTGCCAAG
The DNA here is from genome assembly GCA_013400615.1 of Syrrhaptes paradoxus. Taxonomy (NCBI): domain Eukaryota; kingdom Metazoa; phylum Chordata; class Aves; order Pterocliformes; family Pteroclidae; genus Syrrhaptes; species Syrrhaptes paradoxus. The sequence goes on from VZTO01012866.1 coordinate 41,158, forward strand.
GTGCACAGCATTCAGTATTTCCTGGGAAAAGATGAGCGACCTGGCACACAGTTAAGGTGAGATTGCAAATAGGTAAATTCAATCTTTTTTTTAAGAGAGCATTACTATCATATTCTTAAGGATTGTTGAAAGCTTCCTCATCCTGTAAGAAGTATCTGTACCTGGAAATGTGAACTCCCCAAAACACACTTTGTTTACAGCAACCGCTAAGGGGACAGTTCTCTCCAGCACAATCCATTCTCTCTACTTGCAAGACAGGCAGCCATGGAAAGTCATACCATTACACTTTTTTATTGTGACTGAAAAGCATATGCCAGTAGTACTACGGTGATTTATTTTCCTTTCATCCTTCCTTATGATGTGAGGTGAGAGATCATGACATTAATGTTTTATGGGATATAGTCTAATGCAAAGATATAAAGTGATATATAAGTTCTTTTCTGCTGCAGAGAACTAGAGAAATGTGTCTTTGAACAGAAAAAACCCAACACGGAAATATAAATAAATTCAGTCTTTCCAGAGGGGAAAGAAAATGGGAGGAAAAGCAATTTAAAGTCCTTTTAAGGAAAAGATTTGTGAGGCAGAACCTATTCAACAGAGTCATCAAATCGTTCAGATTTATTTAAGTAATTATTTTTTCTGTCACATTCCAATTATCTATTCTCAGGCATGCAGCTTTTTACATCTTAATCCCGTAACTGAGCAATCGTATTTGCTTCCCTTAATATAGTGATCTACTTATCATAATTCACTTATCATTGTACCCTTTAAAAGCCAGTATTTCACTATTTTACATTTAATATTTTCAAAATACCAGCTTAGAAATGTAGAATTGTTGTTAAATATATTTCCGCTTAGAGAACTTCGATAAAAACACTACATCATGATTGGGATGTTTACTTCTTAGCTTCAGCTAGGCCATTGGCTCATGGTAAAATGGATGCAAAGGAAAAAATAAAGACTAGAAACAGAGATAATCTAGATAACCTAGAACTCACAGAAAGGAGAATGAAAAATTTAATGGAGGAAAGTTGAACAAAAAGAATAAATCAAATAAATTATTAATGAAGGTTCTTGAAGGCATCTAGAGGAAGGCAACAAAACTGGTGGAAGGCCTGGAATGAATGTCCTATAGGGAGCATCTGAGATCTCTGGGTTTATCTAGTTTGGGGAGACTTCATTGCTCTCTACAGCTTCCTGAGGAGGGGAAGCAGAGAGGGGGCTGCTGAGCTCTTCTCCCTGGGATCCAGTGACAGTATGCATGGGAATGGCTCAAAGCTGCACCAGGGGAGATTCAGACTTGGCATTTGGAAGCATTTCTTTACCAAGAGGGTGGTCAAACACTGCAGCAGGCTCCCTAGAAAGGTAGTCAATGTGCTGTGTCTGTGAGTGCTTCAGAGGCATTTGGACAATAATCAGCTTTACTTTTGGTCAGCCCTGGAGTGGTCAGGCAGTTGAACTAGATGATCATTGTAAGGTCCTTCCAACTGGAACTCAGATCCTCTTCTTTCTCCTCTTCTCCCTTCTCTCTTCTCTCTTCTCTCTTCTCTCTCTCCTCTCCTCTCCTCTCCAATACTTATTTCCTGTACATGACTGTGCTGTGTGAAAAGAAAACTGGAAATACTGTATCGGCAGAGCAGAGACTAGGCAGCTCTACTATGATTTACCCATAGTACCTTTAAAATCCTTTTATCCTCTTGATACATTTAAGATTCAATAAGAAATGTGGGAGAAACTACACATTTTAGAAGGGTACTAGCAGATAAGAGGATGATAATCTGCAAGAGATAAAGTTGCTTTAATGAGTTCAGTGAGGCTTTACAGCACTCACAAAATAGGCCTTATGAGTTCCACCAAGGACACCACCCAAATCAGACAGCTGTCAACAATTTAATGCATTCTAATTTATAGCTACTAATAAAATAGACTGTCAGTTAAGATTGTTGATGGCTGGATAAGTCAAGGGTATCTGTAAATTACATACAATGAAAATAAACAATTTCTTAAAATTCTGTGTGAAATTAGTATCAAAAATATAAAGAACAATTTCTCTTGCTGTGTATCACTGGTGAGGTTGGATGAATTCATATTCCATATATAAGCAAGCTATTAGCTCCCTAGACAGCAATTTGGTCAACTCCCTATTTCTGCCGTTTCTTTTTCCAGAAATCTATTTATTCAAACGCTCTTTACAGTACTTTTTTACATTAATTCAACATTTTAATTCCAACTGTAATAAGAAATTCTTTCTGTCCCCTTGTAGCAGGATATTTTTGACTGATATTTGCCCTGGATTAGACCTGACAGATGCACACGTAGTAAACATGTGTTGTGGTTATTCAGTTTGAACTCAAAATACTCTAACCTCTTAAGTGTGTGATGATATTTGTTCTCAGTCCACTGCTCTTTCAATACGGAGGAAAGTATTTTTCTCTGATACATCACATGAATTCAAAAGGACCCAGTTTTCCCCATCCAGGCTTTATATGCAAGTTATTTTTTTAGTATCATTTACATGATCTTATTGCATCCCTCTTTTATGTTTTTCCTAAATGAAGCACTTTCATTCTAAAAACATTAATGAATGATCCTCACATAGTGAAGTAGGATCAATCTGAAAGCATGATTTCAAGGTTTTCTTCCTGAAAGGAGCCTTCAGGTATTTTCAAAACCTGAACAATTTTTATCCTTTTTTTGAAGTGACAGAAGCAGTTTTACAGACAGACTAACTCTTTCTCATGGCTTTATGGAAAATGACCTGTCAGAAAGAGGTTGAAGACCATCCCTGAGACATCAAATGGGAAAGGTGTGAAGTAGGGTAGAACATAGGGTTATGCAATCGGGAGCAGATTCATAGGCTACTAGATAAATATGATAGCAAAATACAATAGAATTTATATTATACTGAAACAACGGAGCTTAGGAATTGGCCACTCTCCTCTTTAGAAGAGTGACATACACAGAATCTGCTAAAATGCATGCAGTTAGCAAAGTAGATGACATGCACAATGGCTAGATTAAGATGTATCACACATACAATGTTTGCAAATTTATTTAACTGTCAGCTACTGACTTCAACTTGTGTCCAGGAATTTTCCATGAAACTCCTCTTTCATTTGAGGAAGAAGAGCTTAAAAGACTACCACAGATTCTGCGAGGGACTAATTCGTTTGTTCATTTGTTGCAAACTGAAAAGCTGGTTGCTGCCTTCTGTCAGGAAACAAAAACTCAGCTGGTAAATGTGTTCTATAAACTAGTAAGTAGCAAAATACCATTTCTTTCTCCTGCGTCCAAGTAGTTCTCAAATGTCAAAAAATAAGGTATGTATATTGATTCCAAGTTCTGTGCACTTTGTTTTATATCAATATGGCAATTATGTCTTCCATTTTTTCCTTTAGTTTCACCAAACAAGAAAAGCAAGCAAACAATAGAAGGACATACGAACCCACATTTTGCCCCCATGGGTAAAAATTCTGAAAATTTGACAGAATTAAAAGAAATTATTTGATCTCTTGTGCAATGTAACTGTTGCTCTTGACTGCATTGAAATGAACCTTTCAAATATTCTGCGGTCAGTGACGTTCAGTACTTTTCAACATGCTCACATAGGCTAAACTCATGGGAATTCAGGGATGAGCATTGAGCAATACAGTGAGCAAAGACAACTGGAACTTCTGGAATGGCTGAAATGCACACTGTAGAGCAGATACTCAGGTCAGTTGGGCAACTGATTACAGATCTCTCATATATTGCCTGGTTTGTCAACTTCATAGTCACATTAGACTGGCATAAGCACTAGGACAGAAGGAAAGAGATCCCTGGCGAAAGCTAACCAGAATCCACCAATATTTTGACTTGCCACCTTCCCCAGTTTTCTTGCACCTTCCTTCAAGCCTGCACTGTACAAGTGTCAGCTCAGCCCCTGCTCCACAATATGAGTATTTCTGTTGTGTACCAGACACTTGTCTCTAGGAAATGGAAAGGAATATGGCTAAGAGAGTCCTGTGAACTTAGGGTGGCACATCTGTCTTCTTTTGCATTTGGTAATTAAATTTTCATTAAAAAAGAAAACTACAGCTCTCCCCTGCATTTCGTCTTGCTTGTGCTGTCTTACCTTTGTAGTCATGTGAACAAACAGTGCTGCCTACAGCTGCTTGGCAGAGTACCTCCTGAGCACAACAGACCAACCCGCAGGAGATATTGCCTTGACAAGGCAGGTACAGAATGAGTCTGAATAAATTTTTTGACAAGAATTAATAGCATGTTGTCCTGAGCAGTGTATGAGGATTCTGGTGCAAGGAGACATGTATCCTGGGGAACAAGTTGTAACAAATCCTGAACCTGCAGCTGAGAGAATTATGAATGTCAGGCAGGGAAAACACTGCCTTCTGCTAGACAAATCAGAGTCTGGCTCACCAGGAACATGGACTGAAAGATGCATCTGGAAACCACGCTTCATTTAATGCCACTAAGAAAAGCTCCTTAAGAATGCATTCCCCATTCCAGCTTGTGTTTGATCCCTGCTGCTTCTTCGCCCCTGGTTACATGCTCTTTGGTCAGAATCTTCCAGTGAAAAGAGCTTGTGTGCCTGTGCAAAGCACAAATTATGTTGCTACAGATTGCCAAAGAGATGTTTTTCCACTGACTTTTGTCTCATTTAATTGTTGAAGTGAATTTCTGAGCTGATTCAATGTTACTGGGGAGAGAAATAAGTCACTTTCATGGAGACTTTTGATTGTGTTTTTCTTTAGTCTAAAAGGAAATAATTCAGACAGTCTTACAGTATAGTATTGTTTTACTGAAAGTAGAGCTTGTTTGTTTTCATTTCATTATTTTGGAGCATGTTCTGTCCATCCCTTCCATAGCTCCAGATGGTGTGGGTGGAGAACACAAGATGTTTTCCTGGCCTTCCACAGGACAGGTTGGAATTACACACTTTAACTTAAGCACAGATTTATGTATGATAGTGTTGAATAAGAAACTTGAAGAAGCAATGTAGCTCTTGATCTGGATCCAAAATGTGCTTTTACGTTGCTTCAGTTACAATAACTGCATATATGGCGCTACCTAAATGGTAGGTGGAAGAAGATTTTTAATTTTATCAGTAAAGATTTTGACACTGATTAAATGATGCAGTTAAAGAAGTGGACTCAGGGCCTCATATAGGAAGAATTAAAGGCTAAAATGGAAAAAATCTATAGATTGGTCTAGAAATGTGATTCCCATATGTGGTCTGTAAAGTCATGTTAGCTGGTTTGTGACTGCCTTACAGAAGTATTTGAAACACTAAAATGCCTAGATTTGAATACATTTCACTGACTCTAGTGTTGGAAACCTTTTTAGAAGAAAAATACTTATGTTTATGAGAACTTTATTAGAAGAAAAATACTTATGTTTGTAAGAATCTCCTTAGGAGAAAAATACTCATGTTTGTCAGAATCTTTTTAGAAAAAGGACCTCATGGAGTTGATGTCTGCTGCAGGAGAAGATAACACCTGCAGGGGATGAGAAAGAAAACAATTGTTCAGGATGTCGGTGAGANCATATCTGTGTGAATTCTGTATAAAAGCGTGCAATTGAGGCATAATAAATGGCTACAGCATGATCATATTGGTCTGCGCCTGAGCCCCTACCAGTGGCACTCTAGTGAAAGTATAAAGTGGGACAGTGGCACATGAAAAATACTGAAGTTTAAGAATGATGTTGGTGCAAAGTATTTGGGAGCCATTGGTTCAAAAATTAATTTTCCAGGTGTGACGGGTTTACCCTTGGCTAGGAGACAACCCATACAACCACTCACTCACTCCCCCCATCTCCCAGGGATAGGGGAGAGAATTAAAGGGGTAAAGGGAAAAAGACTTGTCGATTGAGATGAGAACAATAACTAAACTACAATGATATTTTAAAAAGAATAATATATACAAAAATACAAATGAGTGATACACAGTTATACTGCTCACCATCCAATGACTGAGGCTCAGCCTGTTCCCGGCTAATGATCTTGGAGCAGGAAGAGTCCCGAAACAGCACTCCCAGAACTGAGATAAGAGCCTGAGCATCCCAGACCGAGAGCTGACCGAGGGAGGGAGAAGGCCCTGAGAGAGAGACCACCCCAAGAGAGCAGACCTCGGAAGAGTGCTGACCCGGAGCAAAATGGATCCGGAACAAAAAGGGACAAGCTTCCAGAGGGCTCTCACCTTATATACTGGTCATGACATGTATGTTATGGGATAGACTATTGGCCACTTTGCGTCTCAGTCCTGAACCTCAGATCAAATCCCAGACTAGTAACTGGTCTGTGCTCCCTCATCGCTTCTCCTGCACCTGCAGACAGCAGAGAAGCTGAAAGACCTTGAGCTGTCCTGGCAACAACTATAAACATTGCTGTTATCAGCTTTCTTCCTAGCACAAATCCAAAACACAGCCTCTCGATAGCTGCTATAAAGAAATTTAACTCTGTTTCAGATGAACTCAAGACACCAGGTTAAGAGAAGTTCAAGTGCCTTTGGGTATTAAAGCTTAAAAGGGATTGTGTAGCTGGTACTGCAACATTTTCATTCCATAATGTCACAGTTTAATCCCCTGCAGTGGGATGGAGGAGAGAACCAGAAGGGTAAAAGTGAGAAAACTCATGGGTTGAGATAGAGACAGTTTCATAGGCAAAGCAAAAGCTGTGCGAACATGCAAAGCAAAACGAGGTATTCATTCACTGCTTCCCATTGGCAGGCAGATGTTAGGGCATTTCCAGGAAAGCAGGGCTCCTTCACATGGTACTTGGGAGGACAAATGCCATAGCACAAAACATCTCTTCCTCCCTCTTCTCCCCAGACTTTTATTGCTGCGCATGATGTCATATGGTGTGGAATGTCCCTTTGGTCTGCACATTGCTTGGAATTTAGGAACTAGTTGTTGATGAACATTCTTGGAGCTGGCATACAAAATAGTTGGATTAATTTAGGTCTTCAATTCTACTTTCTGAAACTTTGCTTTTTTGCCTACATAAAACCAACCAGGAAATCACTGACCTGTTTCCAACAGAGAAACCCACATACACACAAATTTTCAGTAGGTTCATCTGTATCCCTGAGAAGGCGCTTCCCTTTGACATTCGCTAGCTCTGTGCACCACAACAGACTATAGAATACTTGCACAGCCTCAGGCTTGTATCATGCTATCTGTAGATGCTTTTGCCAAAAGTTTTAAATAAAAACTCTTTCTAAAACAAATGCAGTCATGCATGTGGATGTCGTATACTCCTGAACAGGAAAGCTGACACTATCAAAGGACCTGGCCATAGCATACTATATGTCAGAAATTAAATGCCATGTCCACACACAGAACTGTTAATAAAAGGGAAAGCAGAGACATTAAATGAAGGAACTACATCCTTCCTTTAGAAGATGACATTCCAGTATTTCTAAATCAAGGTATGTGCATTCAGATCACTTTTATTTTAATAGAAACTCTGGATATTTTCAATAATAATAAAATATCTTCAATTAATTTTAAATTTTCATACATATATTTTGAAGGGAAAAGTTCTGAATTAAAATACACTGCTATTCCTGGGATGCATCTATACTTTGGAAGAATTGATCACTCAAAACATGTTAATATTTCAAACCCCACAATTCCTCACAGTATACCTATTATAGCCTGAGAAATAATTTGTTTTAAATAATTAAGTTTTACTTAAGTATTTAAGTTGTAGGAATTTGACATTGAAATTAGCATTTCAGAGCTTAAATTAAAACAGAAGAGCTGCTGGAGACCTTTTTTTCAGATCCAAAAGACCACTAAATAAGGTGAATATCCATTATGGATAGAACAAACATGGGTAAATCTTTTGCTTCTGACAAATCCTTGTGGTTTCTTTCAAACTGATACTACTTTTTGTTTGTACATACGAAGTGGAGGTTCGAGATTTTTGAGAGAGAACGATTTATAACGCCTTTCTCCCTCATATCACTGTAACTTTAGTAAAGTATGGGGTACTGGTATAAGAAGAAACAGAGTCAGTCCCATCTGGTCTTTGTTTAGGGTCTGTCCCATACATTGCAGGTGACAAGGATGCTGCCCTCATCAGGCAATAGCTGACTTTACCCTTACTTTCTTTACCTGTTCTTGTAAGCAGTCCTTGTTCTATTCTAACTGCAAGACCCACTTTTTTTCTTGCTCATAACTTGGATGAAAAATGTCTCACTGATGTTTTTCCCTCTCCTTTGGGCCAGGTGCTGGCCTACTGACACAAGCCGACTTGTTATCCGATGAGCAGTCGCAATGATTTCAACAGGATTATTCCTGGAGCATGCTAACAGTCAGCATGAATAAAAGTGACAAGATATGAACCTTCTGGGTAGTAACAGCCACCACTCTGTGCCCTCAGCTTTGCAGCCCCTTCCTGCCCATTCCCCACCCAAATGTACCTTTTAATGCCCCTTTAAACCTTGGACATGGATAAATGTATGCAGCTTCTAGTTCCTTCCAGAACTGCTGATCCAGAAACAGAGGAGCTTGGGTTTGGTTTCCCTGCTCTTCTAACAGGGCAATGTTATAACTAAGCTGAAGAAGGGTTTACATAGCTTGTTGCAGGGTTTTCACAATTAATCTTTTCACAATTAACCCTTTATTGGCCAAAGGGATGGTGTCTTAAAGCAGTGTCGGTAGTAAGCTGTCTCCAGATTTCCTTACTCAGACTTCTGCTGGAGTACTAAAGTGTGCCAACAGCTACTAAAGACAGCTCCTTAGTGACCTCAGAGCTGAAGTCTAGACACAAAACTAAAACATCTTTAGAGAAATTCTTTTAACATCATCCAAACCAACACAGTTTAGTTGCTTACAACATGCTTTAAGCCAAGATCTTAACACTATGCAACTTTGCCCAAAACAGGTGCTTTGGTAATAGAGATATTCAAAGATTTTTCTTTTCTTTCCTCAAATTGAGGGAAGCCAGTTCTCCAGCCCTGAGTAATGCCTTGATGCCTATGAGTATGTTAGCCAACAAAGAAAAGCAAAATAATTTTATGAATGAATGTTTCCATAAAGCCTTTAATTCTGGCAGATAAAGTCACTGACTTTCCCAAGTGATTTCGTAAAAATCAGGACCTTCTTAAACATGAGGTGACTGATGAATGCGGTGAGCATCTCCTTAAGCATAGGGTGATTTGTGAATGTGGTGTATCATTCCTGCACAGCTCCCCCCACCCTCATCTTCCTTTTTTTCACACAAGTCTGAGACTGGCAGTAGCACTACTTTTGAATGAAGCAGGCATTCCTTAGGATGTACTGCCAAAAATAATGGAAATCTTGATACAATGGAATGGTATAAAATGGTACCTGAAATGCTTAGAAAACCATAAAACTTAATGTTGCACAGCTCTCATAGTCAGTGCTAGCTACTGCAACTAAGACATCCTTGAGGAATGTGAGGATTTCTTTCTTCCTTTTTCTGTGGAATCCCACAGATGACTGTCTTTAGGAAACTGTTTTTAGTATCAACAGTTGCAGCCTATGAAATGAGCCAGAAGACTTCTGTGCATTCACAAAAGAATGAGAAAGATGATAAAGTGCTCATAATAAATTATCCTACAAGAATTAATTGTGGCATGAAGCATAGCGTCTTAAACATTCTTCAGTATCTCTCCCAAATAAAATCTGTAACTGACTTTTTGCTAGCCGTGATACTACACAGCCGAAGAGAACTGCAACCTGTGGTGTGGAACAGGGGTCTGAAATGCCACACCATGAGTACAGACTCCAAGAGTTGCTAAGCACTGTTAGGCAGACCCCACTAAAGCTGCACAATGTGCTGAATGTGAAGAACAAAGACATGCCTAATCTGTCTGTAGCATTCCCTTCTCCCGGCCTCGCCATAAGAGACAGACAAGGCAGTCCAGCCTTGGTCCATCAGCTGATCCGTCAGCTGGACCATGAACTTCAGAGAGCAAGTATCTGCTGTTCTAGTAATCAGAGTTATTTGCACACTGACTTGGAAATAGTCCTGTAAACACAGAGTCAGAAAGTGTGACGGAAAGACAGGTTTTCCCCATACTGCTGTTTCCCTGGAGGATAAAAGATATAGAGGGTTTCAACTTAATTTTCTGGGCTAGATGCTTTTAAACAGGCCCAGGAGGATTGTGCTGAACACTGCTGACTAGTAATGGGCCCGCCTCTTCCTCACATTTTATTTCAGTAGTCCCAAAATGTAGGGATTAGATCTTTACAATCTTGCAAATAACATTTGAAGATAATCAGTGCAATATTTATAACTCCTCTGAAGCAGATGTTATCATCAGTGTAGACTGTCTGGGCCTGTGATACTGTGGGTTGAGTCAGCACTATTGTCGGAAATTCAGTGTTGTAGAAATAAGATTGCAGAAAAGCTGTGTAGTACTTTTGATTCTCTTACCTGAAACGGCAGATTCTGATTCAGACTTGCAAATTGTTTCAAGAAGATGTATCTAGGACTGAGTCAGTGAAGTGTGTACCACTCCTCCTCAAACAAAGAATGGATAATCAGGACCAGATGTGAAAACAAGAAAAGATACTTTTGGGCAAACCAGAAGAGAGAGAAAGCAAGTAATCAACTATCTGAATGTACTGGGGACAAATGCCTTCTCCCTATCACAAAATAATGTCACACAGAGGTCTCTGGATCCTAAATTCACTTTGGGAACACAATAAATCAATGAAAGATTCCTATGGTGTCTTTTCTCTCACTGCAATACTGTTTGTATGCAGATATAATATTTAGCCCAAATAGAGTAGCCATCAGCACTGAATTTTTGTATATTCTGGGCAAAGAAAGATGCAGAGCAGGTTTATAAGAAATTGGGAAATTCACGCTATTCTCCCCTTGGCAATAAGCTAGGTTTCCATCCTGAAAGTTATACATGGTATATTAAATTACTCTTTCCAGAGATGACAAACAATTTGACAAATTAAGTTTGCTGGTACATAACTCTAAACCAGAAACTTGCTATCTATCTTTGCAGTCATGCCTTCAATTATAAAAAGGAAAATAGTTCATAAGCTCAAAGAAAACTTGTGGAATTCTTTAATACTGTAGTCCGGAAGTTTAGTAACTCATCAGGTTTGGTCGTACCAAACATCACTTCTGAGAAATGTTCTCCTTTCCCAGTGGTATTTGAAGCCCTAAGAGACTGCTTCCTTTTGCAAAAATAATGGTAAGAAATATTTTATATTTTGTATGAATTATGTTTTCTGAGAAAAGTCTTCTTAATTCTGAAACTCTCTGGAAAGCTAACACCTGTTCCAACAATGTTACTGGGCATGAAGCATTCGTCTTTATTATTACTTTCTAAGAAGTTACAGCTGTTTGTCCAGAAGAGCAGTTTGCAAAACTTGCATGTTTTTGAAATACCTTACATGTGCTCTGACTGCTGACATATTTGTACAATGCTATCAAACTTGCTTGATAGTGATGTTGTGATAGAGTTACCTTTTCATTATTCCTGAACAGAGAGAAAACATATATATGTAGGAAATAATTATCCAACTTTTCCAGGGAGGTTGTTCTGCAAAACTAACCAAGTGATTTTACAACAAAAATGACACAGCTGAGGCCATAGCCAGCTTTTACCAGACATGTTTCCATCTCTTACAGATCTGAGAAAACAGCATCTGTAACTTTGAAGGGGTGTTTACATGTACCCTTTGAACATCCACTCACACAAGAATACTGTGCTGTGTGTCATTTACATGCAAAGTTCAAACCTGGGGCAGGGTGAGAGAAGCTGATATCCAGGCATACAGCATACTCCTGCCATCTCTGAGAAAATAATAATTGAATTCCAAGGCACAAAGTGACAATTACTTGTTGACAAATTTCCACTGTTCAAAACAAGTCAAAAAGAAATAAACAATTAATATCTGCACACTGTAGTGACATTATGCCACCAACTTTTGCTACTTACAGGACTGTCATAACGTACTCCTTTTTGTAGTAAAGACAGTCTGTATTTCAGCTGTGTAGCCTAGGCCCAAATGTACATTTGAACTTGCACTCTCGTAGAGCTGTAGTCTTAAAGCCATTATAAACACAAGTTTAGAACATAGTATGACCAGATTTTTAAAGTGTGCTGCCTTTTTTCCATGTCCTAAAATAAAATAAGTTAAAAGATGTGTTGCTTGGATACATTTGCAGGCACGCTATGAGGTATACATGAATCACTACACAGCTATCCCCTGCAGACTTGTATGAAGCCATTTGATAATTTTTCTGTGTAGCTGTTTTTCCTATATTATGCTCACTAAACCATCTCAAGGGTGATAGATAACAAGCTTCTAAACTCATAAATAGCTTACATACATTACATACATTTAAAACAGTCAACATGATAGAAATATTTCACATTGCACAGCTGTGCAGAGCCAGAACAGGAAACTTTGCATTGTAAGGAAGAGAAGGTTGCCAGGTTCATTTCAGACACTTATGTAGTTACTTCTAAACATGGATGACTCTTGATAGACATCAAGTAAGTCACTCATGAAAGGAGAAAATTGTTGGGCATTTCTTTAAAAGAGGTCTTGTGCTCTTCTGTAAGTTTGCACTCATAGCAAGTAAGACACCTTCTTTTAATAGGCAGAAGAAAGGAAAAGTAGCAATATATCTAATGAACTACACAGAATATTCCTGAACTAGTTTACTTCATGCAAAATTCACCCTCAAAGACCTTTGTAACAGAGTATGACTTATTTGTTTGTAAACTAGGCAACCACTTTAACCACAATCCATTAAACATGTCATGTGTTTCTCCATTTCCCTCAGAGACAGAGATGATGGGAATATAGAAGCTTTTCACTACACCAGCTGCACCTAATCTTATGTGGTCACATCAAATGAGCACCCCTAAAATTTTTAGGCCTCATTAATCTCTTGAGGTGACATTTCATGGAAAACTGTTCTACAAAGTTGCAAAACAAGTGCGATTATTTTTCATATTTCTCTTGTAGAAAGCTAAATTCCTTAATATCATAAAGGTCACCTTAACATATTGCTAAGGCCACTACATGGGATCTGGTTTATTATATAGCACCTCAACTGTTAGGTTCCGACACTGGTATGAACTGCAGGGTAGTCTTGGGATGCCATGGCTTTCATCCATGTTATCTAAGTCGATTTACCTCAGAATACCAGACGTAGGAAACTAATGAGAATCAGCTTGCTGGGGCCAGTCACTACAGCAGAGATATGGAGGGTGTGATGGTCGGGATATACGAACTTCACCTCATTTTCACATTGATATGCCAGCTTGTCTGTCCAAAAGAGCCCCAAGGAAACAGGCAGTGCTGGCAAGCAGCACAACAGGTTTTGAATCTGTTTTTCTTTTTAATGTAAAGATTGCCTGCACAAAATCCTTCACGCAAAAATTTCAGTCATAAGGTAAGAGAAGATGTCTCTGGCATAATAGATAAACATCATAATACCACTGATTTCATTTCCTATTTTTCCTCTTTGAAAAGACATTTGTTGTTGCACCTAGAAGGACAGCTATAGCAAGCTAAAGAAACTTTGCTTTTACTGCATATATAATAGTTATAGAGCATATAAAAGTTTCTTTTTCAAAACTATTGTTTACTATTTCTGCTGGAGGAAATCACAGAATCACAGAATCACAGAATGTTAGGGATTGGAAGGGACCTCGAAAGACCATTTAGTCCAATCCCCCTGCCGGAGCAGGAACACCTAGATCAGATCGCACAGGAACGCATCCAGGCGGGCTTTGAATATTTCCAGAGAAGGAGACTCCACAGCCTCTCTGGGCAGCCTGTTCCAGTGCTCTGTCACCCTCACTGTAAAGAAGTTTTTTCTCAT